>CM031237.1:158321998-158453624 GCA_018340775.1 Taxus wallichiana var. yunnanensis
TCTTCTTTGGATATTTATTTTAGCTAGAATTTCCTTAGTTGTTACCTCTCTTGGTTTTACTTTTTGATCATTTTCTAATTTGTTTTTCTCCTTTTCTCGCAGAGACTGCTAATGAGTGGCGAGACTTAATTCACACGGTATGTGACGATACCACCGATGCTCCCATGGAGAAGACTGTGCTGAGGTATCCATGGATGCGGGGGAGCCTTCAAAGAGCCTGACTTTTTCCCCATCCGGCATGTGGCCAAGATGGTGACTTCCCTCTATGTCATGGTAGCTGGGTATAAGGCTACAGAGCACTTAATGAGGAGGATTTACTCTCATAACGAGGCTACAACTACTCTTCAGGATCGTGAGCCCTCAAAGAAGGTACACTTAGAGCACCGGGTGCAGCGATTCCTAGATGTGATCGTGCACCTTCTGAGGGATCCCATAGGGATTGAGAGGCCACTTGGCTCTTTTTGTAGTGACTCTTGCTAGATTGTTTATACGACCATTCTATATTTTCCAAGCTCATTGAGCATTTTGACCATGCCTAGTGCATGATGGCATT
Source organism: Taxus wallichiana var. yunnanensis (assembly GCA_018340775.1). Taxonomy (NCBI): domain Eukaryota; kingdom Viridiplantae; phylum Streptophyta; class Pinopsida; order Cupressales; family Taxaceae; genus Taxus; species Taxus wallichiana. The sequence continues at coordinate 158,322,552 of CM031237.1, forward strand.
GTACATAAAACTCCGATTATATATATATATATATATACATCTCTTTTTGATCTAGATCTCTTTGCACCTAGACTTTTGTGATTCATTTTCACATGTATATTAGATGTTTGTAAAAAATTATTTTTATATGCTTTTTTAATATATGCAATGGAGAACAAATATCACAATTTTTTTGTTTTTGTATTTCATGATCCTAATGTATGATGATGTGGACACTATGTGATCTTGAACTTTAGTTTCTATAAGCAATTTTCGGTACTTCATATTTTTTTGACAAAATGTGATGATGAGCAAGTATGATGAGTAGATGAACTTGCCCCACCCTAACTCCACACAATGAAAGAATATGCGAGGGCTCACCACCAAGAGCTAGAAAGGGCACAAGCTATGAGGTGTGTTGAAATGGTAATGATGGGAGATAGACAAAGAGTTGGTGGAACCAAATTAAGATGTTACAAACCTATATTACTCAAGTGACTCCATAGTTTAGAATGTAACTTGCTTTGCAGTTTATCCAGACTTAGATCTGTAGATGGCCACTTGGTTGACAAAATCTAGTTTTCAAGGTTTTGAACTCTCTTGGAATTTTGGACATCTGATTCATTTGTTTTGACTCAATATTTCAAAAAAAAATTTGAACTTTTGCTTATGACTTTTAATGTTTTCATAAGAAGACCCCTACACCTTGCCCCATGCTACTAGTAGGAAGCATGGGCTTATCACCATGGATAAGTCACATGTGAGTAAAGGCATTCCCATCCTTTCCCAACCCTACGTCACTAGTAAGAGACATAATCTCAACACCGAAGGTTTGTAGGGCAAGGAAATGTGTAAAAGTAAAATTTTTCGTTTGATCTATATTTAACTTGCTTACTTGAGCAAAATGTCGAGTATGTTCTTATTTCAAAAGAGACATATACATGGGATATATGTGACACCATGAAGCTTCTAGAATAGACCATAGGCAAGACACCTACCCTAAGAAGAAACCAAAAGTGAGAACAAGCATGCGCAGCCTTGGTATGGCTACCATTAAGACTCTATCATATCTAGCTTTAATTGATGAAATGATTCAAACAATTGATGATGTTATGAAAATGAAGAAGTATGATTTGAAATCTCCTACCAATACTATCAGAAGTTTGTAATGAATTTCTTAAGGATAAGTCCCTTGATCACCAAATTTTACAAAACGAGTGAACAAAATAAACCTATCTAAATGAATATGTAATGTAGATATAATTATACAAATAGTGCCAATGCTTCATGCATAAAACTATTTAAGATGCAAAGAATTAACTGATTCACTAAATTCCTCACCCTCCAGCGTGCACATGAGATACACACTGTTACCATAGTCCTTCATGACTCGATATGGGCCCAACCATTTAGGCAAGAACTTTCCTCCTTCGCGGTTTTCTTATCAATGATTGCCTAGTCTTAAAACTAGATCTCCTTCATATATTTCTCACTCATAGACCTTTTTTCTATACTACCGCACATCCGGTCAGCAGCATAGGCTCTATGTCGTTGTTCATCATTTAACCGGCCTCATCTAGGCTTTCTAGTTGGGAGAAGCATGCCTCTCTATAAGCTTCTTCATCTAGAATCCTCTTGTAGTGAGATGCGGAGACTAGGTATTTCAACCTCAAGCGGAGAAGTGCTTCGCCCCACATACCAAAGCTGAGAAAGGAGTTACTCCCGCATTGGTGTTCTTATTGAGGTTTGGTGAGCCCATAAGGCAAGATATAATTTTAAATGCCAATCCGGATATAATTTTCTTTTACCATTTTGAGAATAGCTTTCAATGTTTTGTTTGTTAATCCACCTATCCGTTGGCTTAAGGGTAGTAAAGAGAGGATGTGTGATGGTTTATTTTGAACTTGCTATATAACTCATGAAATTTGATGTTCTTAAAGGATGTGCCATTATCCGAGATAATGACTTGTGGGACACCATACCTGTAGATAATTTGGTTTAAAATGAATTTGGCAATCACCGAACTCGGCATACAGTGGTGAGAGGCATGGCCTCCACCCATTTGGTAAAATATTCCATGGTGTGACTATAAAATTATGGCCATTGGTTGATGAGGAAAGAATTTCCCTATCAATTCTAGACCCCACATGGAGAAGGGCCACGAAGTCGCTATTGGTTATAGGGATTGGCCGGCATGTGAATCTCGTGAGAGAATTCTTGACATTTGTGGAATTTACATACAAATTCCACCGCATCATGCTCGAGAGTGGGCCAAAAATAGCCCATCCGATGTATTTTACAGTGGTGGCATGACCGCTAAAGTGGCCTTCACATATCCCATGTGGGATTCATAAAGAATCCTCTTGGATTCTTCTATGTCGACACATCTTAGAAGCATGCCGTCGAAGGCTCTACGATAGAGCACTTGGTCTAAAACAACATATTTAGTGGCAATAATGTAACATTCCCATTTTAATACTTTAGAACAAGGAGAAAAATTATTATTTTTGCACAATTAATGTTCTCTGTTCTAAATACATAATTTAGAACACACATATCATAACAATAATTCTTGTAATAGATAACCATATGTAGCTATAATGACTCAGTGTACCACCGATCTATTCATTCCATGACTTGATGAACTACCGATCTATTCATGCGTAACTTTAAGACTGAAGTTTTCAATCGAACACTTCATGTTTTTGGTTCTCTTCCTATTCTCGAGTTACGAGTGCTCTGCCCAAGGAAGCTATCCGAATAATTGTTATATAACTATTCATTTGCATCATGATCCTTAGACTGGGTGACATAGGACAACACAATTAGCAGCTTGTGATACTTTGGCCAAAGGTTTAAAACATATTGTTCATATTACTTATTCCTTGACGGCATACTCGTCAATCTGGAATACGCCCTTCACCCCACTCTATTGTTATATAGAACATCTTATATTGACCTTTGTCAGTCCCCTTGTCCCAAGTTTTCACTCTGGACCGGATTAATATCATAGTTCACGTTATAAATATGCTCTTGAAGACTAGGGGTAAGTTGACATACTGGGTCAACCGATGTTAACCCCGTGTGTCAAGGTACCCTGAGTCTCAAAGGGCTACCTCATAACTAGTCTATGGTCCTAACCCATCCCGGAGGGAAATCTTGATCAAGTCTCAGGTGTGTAAATCTTAACGATCAATGCAGAAGGGTATAGCCATATGTCATCTGCAGTGTTGTATCCTTGAGAAGATCCTAATCTTCTAGAAGGTTGTAGTTGATGTGTGTTAACATCCTACTTTAATAGCGTCGAAAGATGTACATACCTCCAAGCATTTACTTTTGTTAAGTTATATTTGGATTACAGTCCACCTTATTAGGTAGCCTTCCCTAATCCCGAGTTCGACACTCTATGAGTTACCTTTTGTAATTAGGTTCAGTTTCACAAAAGGGTTTTAATTAGATTTAATATTGTTTCTAGGTTTTCGGTTGGTACCTAACAACCTTGTATCCACAAAATAGGACAATAACCATTTAAGTTTCCCCATTAGGAAAATAACTAATCCAGTAAGAATATGTAACAACCTTATAGACTAAAACATATCAGACTTAATACCATTAAGTCATAGCGAGCTATAACCATATATATTACTTTTGTAATTAGTGCATTATGAGAGGTTAAAATTCTCTTCGAGTTATAGTTACATTTTAGGGCATAGCTCACTCTCAACGTTCCCTAAAAATGCAGTGATCTTATTTACAATTTTAATCACAATCATAAGATATAAAGAATCACTATTCAGAAAAATGTAGTATTCAGCCATATAATTAGCTAAGGCTTACTTAGGAAATCCATCTAGACTCCATTGTATAGAACAATAATAATGCACACTCATTCATATAAGTAATAAGAAGATCAATCTAAAAAATAAGTAACAGAAACCAAATAAGTAATATCTCTCCATTTCATTCATTTCTAAACCTATACATTTACAACTTATGCACTTCGGCATACTTTAAGAGAATAGCCTTCAACAAAGAAGTAACTTTCTTCCATAATACAATTTGGAAAAACAAGTCGGAATTCTTCATAAGAACCAGATTAAAACAGTCATTGCATCATATCAGATTTTTTGCCTTTACCACTTATGATGACCATCTGCAAAAATTGCTAGCACGTTGAGTGAATTGAGCATGATAAGCACTAATCCTTAAAACAATTGCATTCCACTAATTGTTTTCATTAAACAATCTGTTTTAATGACATTGATTCCATCGAATCCCAAATCATGATTCACACAAGTTTTCTTTCTACCCATTATAATACGACTCTAAATCATAACTCAAGTTACAATTATAATTTCAACTTTAATCTATTTCAGATGATTCATCTTATACAAGAAAATAAGAAGGAACAATCTGAATCTTAAGTACCTAACCATCCAAAAACTGAGAACAACGAGAAAATCATGTTTTTAATCAACTCCTAATTAAAAACTTAACCATTCTAAAGTATACATCCAACAGGTTTATATACAAGCAATTTATGTAAAAGAATGGATTACTGCAACTTGCAAGTCCTCCTAACAAACTACCCATAACCTTATTATACTAATTATCAATCAATGACAGTATGCAAGCATTAGCTTCTGGATTATCTTTTTGCAAGAAGATAACAACTGAGTTCTAAATAAGATCTTAACACTGCTACGAAACGAAAGGAGTCTTCCAAGCTAAGGTCTCACCACTTACTATTTCTTTCCACTTAATTTTAACAGTCCTGTCATCCCATAACCATACTGTAGAGTTCCTTATAGAATTCTAAAGAAGAGCACACTATTATTCCAAAAGAGAGTATAAACACTTTCATATTTTGAAACCCTTTAACAATTTTTCCTTCTCAACTTAGAGGAAGAAAACAGAGAAGATTAAACTCTATTGTAATCAAGTTCGGAACTAAATTAACTTCCAAAAAGTAATATACATCTCAAGTTCCATCAGGGAAGGAAAAGACGAGTAATCTAAACACTTAAGTTTAACCAATAGCTCAGGTCAGGTAGAGCCACCTTAAGAGTTTGCCAATGGATCCCTATGGTTTTACAACTATACGTTGAACAAAAGTCAATAACATTTTCTTTACATAAAATGTTATAAACGGTTAAAACTTAGACCATAACCCTGATCTAAAACAATAGTCTACATTTCATCCACTACTCGAACCAATTGAGTTTAAGGTCAAATTAGGGTAACTTCCCATTACCATCCTTTGCCAATGGATCAAAACTGAATCATTCCAACCATCGCACTATTAGGTTGCTATATTATTTCAAGACACCAAACAAAAAAGCATGTTCATAATTAATAATTGAATTCTAAATACATATTCAGCAATACCCAAAAGTCACCCTACTCATACCATAGTAGTGAATAATGCTTTATCTCATCAAAATAAATAGATCATTCAGTTGCATTTAAAACATTTCAACCCTAATTTCAACTTCAAAAGGGATGCAATAGCTGAACGTTGATAAACTTATTGACATTGAAGTCATTGTTTTTAAAAAGAATTTCCAACATCATGTAACACGGCCCAAAGAAATAGATTTCACAATCACCTCTAGGTAAAATAAAACACAGTCTTATCTTAACCAAACATTAAACATAATTTCTATTAATGCAGATCCAAGATTAACCACGAATTGCTAGGGAAACAGAGCTTATCCAAGTACATTTCCTCCTGAGCATAACCATGTTCCTAATACCCATGTTTAATCACAAAAACAACAGTTAAACCAACTAATTCCTTACTCACAATACCTGTAATCATAAGAACATTCAAACCCTTTTGAAATAAAAAGTACAGGCTTAAACTTCATACAACATTTCCAACTCACGCAACTAAAATAGTCAAGTTTCACTGAATATACTAACATTCTGACCACAAAATCAATTTCCTATTTCCTTGAACATGGAACAAGAATAACCCGAGTTCTTACGGCGAAGAAAACAATCAGTTGATCCAATCATAAATGAAACAGTAAAGAATTACCATGGTGTTTTCAAACATGTAATCATTTAATATGCTTCTTTCCATGGAGCCAATTCTTAATCTAATACATCAGTCAGATAAAAACTTACAACACCTCCAAATGGATAGCAAAACTCCATATTTGATTCATAGCAAGGGAACAAGAATAATGAAGCAGGTTTCAACTAGGATCCAAATTTTTATGTTCAACCTAGAACCCCAAATTAACATTAAACCCATAATCATTGTTACCAGCCAAGCCAAATGTGCATATATCATCAGAATAGAGTTGTTCTAATGAAAACATTTAAAGGAAAGCAAGATTTTAATAGTTAGGGCCTATCATGCCTGATAGTGTCGCTAAAAAGTCGAAGAAGACCTTTGGATGCGCTCGCCCCTTCTCTTCTTCTTCCATGAAAGATTAAATAACAAAATATTGTTACCTCCATGCCTTATATATTCCCCAAAAACACATAAGTAAATTTGAAACATTCAAAATTGCCATGCAACGAAGAGTAGATGGCTGGTTCAAAAAACCAGTGCTCATGCAGAGTGAAAAATGGAATGCATGAAAAACAAAACAACTAAGCAAAATTCCACTTGCATGCCTTCCCAAGAAATCTGCACTCGAGACCCTATGCAAATTAATTGCATTAAATTTCATTCTCTCGTGCCTCTGTTTTCCATCCACCCACCCCCAAAGTTGGCAAATTCTAAATCAAAATAAACAAAAGTTTCCATTCGTAGAGATGCTTCCCACGTAAGACCCTTCTAAACAAATTAACCTCTCGCTAACCCCGGTAGCACTCCCGTCCTTCATGCTTATCCTTTCCTTAAATGCCATGGAAACCACCGCCCAAAACTTGGGACCCTCCTTAGGTCCCCTTTCATAGCATTAGTTTAGGATAGGTTAGTGACTTAGGTTAGATCATAGGTAGACTTAGTCTTAATGTCACAGGATATAACATTAGTCACCCACCTTAGTGTTAGGTTTAGATAACCCTTAGGAGTATCAAGCACATAGTTTAGGACTAGGTTAGATTAACTAACCTTGCAACATTAGGTTATAGCTTAGGTTAAAAACTAATAACCTTACTGATTTTAATCTAGGTCCACTAGATAGGATTAATCAGTAAATAGAATTCAAATAGAATAAAACATTCCCGGATCAGATTCCGATTTTGCATCAAGTAATTAAGCTTTAGATGGAAAACTTACACATCTTACCTGGCTTAAGGTCCAGGTCCTTTCTGATGCTATGATGACTGAAACCAGATTCTGATTGCAATGATCAGCCAGAGTTAACCTCCGAATCCAAAAAACTATCCTCTACGGACATATTTTTTTACAAAGGAGTTTTAAAAGAACTAGAACATTCAAAGTTCAGTCAGACTTAGTAACTCATGAAAAGTTAATACAAATCTATTCATCCGAATAAAATTAAAACATTCCTTGGATCAATGCAACTGATCCAAGGTTGAGTCATAAAGGTGGATAAATCCACAATCTTCCAGAAATCAGATTGTACTCATATGCGAAGGATGAAAGAAAAAGAGTCCAAGCATATTCTAGTTCAATCAAAGATCTTAAGAGCAGAAAAGACATAACCAAATCAAGCATGACTTCCCGAAACCAAAAGAACATATCCTCATATGGGAAAATCACATATCAACACTTGAATGCAAAGGAGAAAGTAACAAGATTCAGTGGTGTTACAAATAATGCATAACCGCCTTCTTTGTTGGGACATGGCACTTTCTGGTATGCATGGTCCATGATAAAATTGATGATAACAATATACCAGGGGACATGTAGAGATGGGGGTTCTAGTTTCGACAAAGAATACACATTCATCGGGAAAGTCTAGATCTATCACTCACCTCCATCTAATGGGTTTTAGCTAACCAACTGCAATGATTTGTCCTTTGATTTAGATTTTTTTTTTTTACGAATGTTAACTCAAATTCTCCCATTAGGGTTATGAAACGTCCAGCCTTCTTAGACAAGGACCCTTGCATGAGGAATGTCCGTAAATGGTCTATCTTCACAATGACCCTTGTTTCTTGATTTAACATGTAATGTCTTAAATGTTTTGTGGTGAAGACTATGGCAAGGCATTCTCTTTCTGCCTGTGTATAACGCATTTCATAATCGAGTAATGTTTGGCTAATGAAATAGATCATGTGCTCTCATTTTTCATCATCTTCTTGACCTAGAATGTAAGCGGTGAGACATGAGTAGCTCGAGAGTATAGAATTAAAGGGTGGTCTAGCTTAGGAGGCATTAGCATGGGTGGTGATAACAAGAAATGCTTAACTGCTTCAAAAGCCTCATTGCAGTCTTCAGTCCAATCGATACTATAATCTTTCTTGAGTAGATTGTTGATTGGATGAATGGAAAAGCTTAAATCTAGGATGAACCTTGGATTGCTTTGAGTTTCCCAAGAAATGACCGATTCGAGAATCATCGAAAGTAGGATCATTTCGATAACAACCCGTATTTTGGCCGGATCAACATCAATCCCTCATGAAGATATAATGTATCCTAGAATTTTGCCTCTGTTACACCAAAAACACACTTCTCTGGGTTTAATGAGACACCATACTCAATTAGTCATGAGAGGATGATACGGAGCACCTCCGGGTGATCACAATGCTTCTTGGCCTTGGCCAACAAGTCATCCACATATGATTCCACAATTTATGGATAAGAACATGTAATATATGCGTCATTGCCCGCTGATATGTAGCGTCGGCGCGTTTTTAGACCAAATGGCATGACAATATAATAATAAGCTCCCCAGGGAGTTATAAATGTGGTTTTGGCTTGGTCTTGTTTGGATATTTTGATATGATTATATCCCGAAAACCCATCCATGAGAGAAAAAAGCTCAAATCAAGTCACATCAATGATGACGTCAATGGATGGTAATGGGAAATCATCCTTGGGACAAGCTTTGTTAATATCTCGAAAATCTATGCAAATGCGTATCTTCCCATTCTTTTTTTAACGGGGACGATATTAGATACCCATTGTGAATAATAGAATGGTTTGATGAATTCTACTTGGAGAAGTTTTTACTTCCTCTTTTACCATGAGAGCCACTTTTGGCTTCATTGATCTTGAATTTTGTTTAATTGGCCAGATCTGGTTTAGTGATAAGATTATGTACCACAACTTGTGGTACGATACTGTCATTTCTTTATAATTAATTCAAAACCTTTTGATGTTCTTTGAGGATTTGGGTGTGTGTTTCTATTTCTTCCGGAGTTAGCGAGGATCCTAACTTCAAAATTCTTGGTTCTTCCTCCATTCCAATGTTTATGTCAATGGTTTCTTCTATCAAAGAAGTGTTACCTTCTTCAAACTTAGGTGGGGCTGGATGTAGTTCCAAGATTTCTCCATTTTCTATCTCATAGATATCGAGATCTTTCTGTGGAGGAGACTCTACCATGGGATTTCCAAAGTAGGAAGAGGAATGTGGTATTAAGGAAAGATCAACTATATGGTGAGCAAGGTGTAGCTCCACATAGGTGTTTAGATATTCGAGATTGACTTTATCACTATCAACATGATGTAAGATAGGAGATTCATTCTCAGCTGTATGTGTTAGCAGAGGGTTTGTTGACATTTTCTTCATCAATGGTTCGGTCTCACAGTGATACTTTGAAACTTGTATCTTCTAACTCATTACTTGGGGTGAAAGCGTGAAGCCGAGGTTGCTATTGAATCGTGAGAAGGTTCTATTCTTGTGGGATTGCCTCAATGGATATGAATTCGAATATTTTGCTTAGATATAATACCACTTTATTTTGTAGAGCTGTAAGTGCTTAGCTTTAGTCTCATGTACTTTGAGACTTGGTTTGTGAACTAATTGTGAGTCTCCTAATACTCGATGTTATTGACACCGATCCTTTTGGGCTATGATGAGGCCAAGGAGGAGGGCTTCATACTCGGTGTCGTTGTTTATACATTCAAAGTTCAACTTAAAAGAAAAAGGTAGGATTTTTCCTCGGGAGAAGTAAATATTACACCTACCCCGGTTCCATAGTGACATCTAGATCCATTGAAATGGAGAGTCTAATATTTCTTCAGATCTGTTTCTTCTATTTTGGTTACTTCTACCATGCAAATTTCCTCTGCTGGAATAGAACCAACTCCTAGGGTACATCCCATACCTGTGGAATCAAATGGTATGAAAGTTGGTAGATCTTGTTCCATAATTCAACAATTTTTGTAGTAGTTGCTAATGACACTATTTCTAAAATGTTAGCTTCATCCTTGAGGGTTGGGATGCCCTTGACTAGGTTCGTAATTTCTAGTTCTATTGTAGGTATTAATTTTTCTTTTGGTTTTGAGTCGATTGGTTTGTTAAGTTGGTTTGTTGGGAGTTAAAACTTAGAGTGAATGCTTGGTCTTTTCTTCAGTCTCATTGGGTGTATGGCGAATGGTTTTGGGTCACCTTTTTGCTACGAATATCTTTCCTAGGTGTAAGAATCTTATTTCCTAGAATAACGTAGAGAGGATTGCTTTCATGCGATGTATCCATGGTCGCACCGAGGATCATATTATAGTTGGTTTCCGATCTATGATATAAAACTCGATGAGGATTGTCTTGAGTCCTAAGGTGACTTGGTAATATTATAGTCCCAATTGAAGTAGCTTTAAGGCTATCATAACCTCTTAGCATATTTCTTGTTGTGGAATAGTTTGTTTCTCCATATCCTAACTTTTGAAGGAAAGAGAAGGGGACAATGTTAATTGCTACCCCATTATCCACCATTACGTGTTTAACATAACTATTGTAAACCCACAACTGCAAATCCAAGGCCGATCACCTCTACGTGTAATTTCAGCATCTGTTGGCATTTTTTTATGTCGAATATAAACTCGGTATCCCTATCCGGCTGCCCTGAGGGTGGATATTGAAGTATATATGGTTTACTTGTGTTTCAAGAGGTGGAGTGATGTTAATTAAATGACCAGACCTAGTGCTTCTAAAAGAGCAACCCTATGGGAGGAGAATTTTTCAACAAGTCCAAAAGGAGATGTGAGAGAAGGTCTTTGTTAAGTCATTAATTAAATCATAAGCACCCGCAGGTTTTACCAATGTTTGTTGAATGTTATCTGGTTCTAGTGGATAGATTGGATTTTGTTGAGAAGAATATTCTCATGTTCTTTTATGGCTTCTACGTGCAGCTCAAGATCCAACTTCACTAGACCAACTATCTTTTTTTCGTGGCTGATTTCCTAATTGTGGTGCGATAGGTGGATTTAGTGAAGTTGAGGCTTCATGATCGTTATTTCTGTCATTACACCTTTGTTCGTCCCATTGGATTTAATTTATTATTATTATTGTGATTTGGAAGTGGATCATTGAAGATCTTAAGAGGTTCGTTTTGAGGGGAAACTACCCCCGTGAAAGTATTTGGCATCGGTGTCACAAAATATGTTAAGAACATATCTATGAAGAGTTGTCTTTGTTCTTAAGCGGCAAACGTTGCATGAAATTATCAGTAATCATGGAAAATCCTAGTGTCATGGCCTCAAATTTTGTGGAAACCACAATACGAGTTGGGATTATAACTCCTAGGTTGTTGGTTTGGCATGTGTTTTGGTCCAAAATTTTAATTGAACTCGTTGACAATTAGGATTAAAGTTTTCCGCATTTTTGTTGTCTTTGTTTTGATATCCATTTGAGTTTTGACTTGGACCCCGTGTTCAGATCTGTCGTTGTTGTTGTTGTTGTTGTTTTCGTCATTAGGGATGATTAAAATCCACCGCGTTGATTGTTGGGGTGAAATTTTTGTTTTGTTGGTTGTTGATTGGTGGTGGAACATTTACAATGTTTGCTTTTTTAGTTTGGTCAGTCACTCCATTTGTTGTCACTCTGTGGTTTTTGTTAAGGATTTTAGGTTGTTGATTGGCATTTGTGGTAGTAGGATAAGTCATAGTGTTTTGGTTGTGGATGATTAACCAACCATTTGTTCCATGTGTCTTGCGACCGCTATCTATTGTAGCTTGATCTATTCAGAGAGTTCTCTCGAGTAATTCATCATAAGTTCTTAGTGGGAACTTCTAGACTTCTTCCTTTATCTCTCTGCTAAGAGAATGAAGGAATAAATCACATAGTTCCATCTGATCCATGTTTAGAGCGCTTTGAAGAATAGAGGATTCATACGCCATCTTTGGATGAAATGAGCAACATATTCATTGTGTTCTTATTTAATATGCAAGAATTCCCCGATTTCTGTTCTCAACAATTTGTTCATGTCAAATGCCTTGATGAACTCTGAAACAAGTTGTGTAAATTAATGTATTGAGGCTTCAGGTATTCTGTAATACCAATCGAGGGAGATACCCTCTAAAGTTTTACAGAATATTTTAGCAACAACTCCATCCCAAGGGAGCAGTTCTCGAATGGTTGTGGCGTAGGCCTTAATATTTGCATTTGGGTCTCCCTCTCCTTTGTAATTGGGTAGATCGAGGAGAGGTATTAGAAGCATGATGCTTCGTATAGTGAAGTCCAAAGGTTCTTACAAATATTCTCAATAAGTTCCTATTGCATAGGTTTCGACCATTAATGGTGTTTGCTGAGGGGGTGGAGGTGGAATGGGTTGTTAATATGGTGTAGCATATGTATTTGCAGGGGCATAAGGGAATCCCTGTGGTTGATTGTATATTCCAGGAGAAGAGAACATATCTCCTGTGGAGATTTGGAATACATTTTAAGTATGGAGGAGCATTGCTCAGATCTGGATTGTTTTGTACTAAATGGGAGGTATCATATTTTCCACTGGAGCAGCATTAGAAAATGTGGTTCTAGTTGGCATTTGTTGTGAATACTAAGGAGGCATGCCCAATGTGCCTGTTCCTGTGAGGAGGTCTACTTAGCTAGGATGATGTGGAGGATTGGAAGTTCCTGCCTGCATGAATTATGAATTTTGACTTGCTTGAGCAAGTTCCAACCCTCTAACTTTCTCAACTAAGGCTGAGATGACCTTGTTTGGTGAAGACATGGTATTTTTCCTTAGTGGTGTTTGTTGTATACCTTGAGGTTGTATAGGCATATGGTACCCAACTATGAATTGATCGGTGCCCTGCCAAGTTTCACCGAGGGAATTTCCTATAGGTGGAGGGATGGGGGTGTTTTCTTGGAATGAGACCTCAGATTGTGTTTACAAACCTCCTATAGGTGGGTACATATTTTGAGAGCATTGTTCACTACTAGCATAACGTGTTAAGTATTTGTCATCTAACAACATATATGGATCTGACTGTCTACTAATTTTTGGTTTAAGCAACACCTGAGGAGATGAACCAGATTCTCCAGTGAGTTTCATATTGTTTGAGCTTGAAAGCTATGGTTGTTGCATTTGAGTGAGCTGATCCAACTCCTCTATTTAGAAAGAATAACTATATCTAGTCCTTTGAGGTGGAGTTTGTGTTTCAAATCGGTTAGTTGAATAGTTTTCACCCCATCTTAAGAGCGAGGTGATGATTGTTTATTTAGTTGATCGTAGTATGCTTCAAGACCTAGGAGAGGTTTGCCATATGCATCGTATCCTGACATATTCGGGGTATATGAATACCCGAATAATGAGAATAATGGGAAAAAAGAGCGAAGGTGGGTAAAATTAAAAAGAACGGTGTGAAAGTGAAAATTTTTTTCCTTTTATGTAAGTTTCACCAATTTTGTTGGTAAAGCTGATGTGAAGGCTAATGCGGTGGAAAAGACAAAAAGTATACTAATTAGAAGAACAAGTAGAAATAAGACTCCAAACTGAAGGTAGGAAGTTTCACGTCGGGTTCACCAATTTTGTATGATGGAAAAGTGATATGCGAGCATGGGAATCTACAAGTGACTCTTCCTTGCATCCGACCTCCCGAGGTCGTCTTTGAGACAGCAAAGTGGGGATGGAATACATGACGGATGCGAGATAAGCTAGTTAGGTAATCTTATGTCTTCAACATGCGATAAGAGGATCTATGAATCTAAGAAAAGAAGGCCCTCATAACCTGAATCGGTATGATAGATCATTTGGAAAGGATAGTTACTCAAAGGCTCCAATCAATATCAAGATCTGCCGTGATCCGATCTATGGGTTGTGGAATACATAGAAGATATAACAGTGGGTGCTTCATATATGTCTTTCGACAAGGTCATGAAAATGGTATGGCTAAATATGTAGTGGATATTTTGGTGTTTTATAGATGATTCTCTGTCTAGTCCAGAAATATTTAGCTTGATTAGTCCATGTGAAGAATCAATTCCTAATTCCGAGTATCCGGTAGTCGTATGCCTTTTCAGCCTCTAAGTTTAGAACTAAAAGTTGCATGATTTTCTCAGAGTACCTAATAGGTGTTCTTATAGCTTGGATACATAAGCTAGTGTCTATATCAATGAGGAGGTCTCCCGTCCGGCCGTGGGACTAGTGGATCACAACCTAATGTTTTCCCTCTTTCTGGTCCTTCTAAAGTCATATGGATATCTATCAAGGCAATCTATAATTTGTCCGATTTGACTAGAATGTGTGTGCTTTGTCATCTTTTATGTTTAATCCCCTTAACTATGAGCTGATTTCTTGTAGGTATGTTGATGTTTGGAAGACCTAAATTCGAGATTTTGGTCTATGTCAATTATTGCTACAAAGTATTTAGTTGAGGCACGATTGGCTCAAAACGTATTCCCGGGCTCCCTAGGTCCCGTGATTGTCATACAAGATCAATTTAAGCCTAATCGAAATGAAATAAACTATGCGAGATATATCTACAACATATATATATTCCTCTATTTTTGTACTTTTGATAATATTTTAATGGAATTAAAAGAGAAACTAATCTAATATATTTAGAAAATGACAACTAATCTAATAAAAATATTAAAACAAGCGAGGGTAGCGCGGTGTAGCTACTTGCTGCAATGCGATTGTGAGTTTATCCTAAATAACTAAATAGCTGATTAACTTAATTAAAAGACTCTCGATCCTACCTCTGAAGTGAGGAATGAATCATAGTTTATGAGAAACTATCAATCCCCAAAGCTTCCCCGGCAATATCAAAAGTGAAATTTAACTGAAATGAAATAATTCACTACTCTATTTGATATGTTTTAACAAGAAATTTGGACAGATAAAACCTGTAATTTTCATAACATTGGGAATCTAGTAGTGTATGACTTTATCCCCTCGAATGACCTCCTCATTCCTTCATGTTCACATGAATCCGAGAAGAGTGTGTATATGCTAGCATCAACGAGAAGAAGGTATTTAAATAATGACAGCTTTAGATATAGACCAAATATAATGCAAGTAGGATAGGGACAACGCAAGTGATAGAGCTTGGCGTGTACTGATTCCTAGTGGGATTTATTGCAGAATACAACAAAATGTGTCAAGAGATTCCAGAATCTAACTTCATGTGAAGAACACAACTGAAACTCTAGTGGATTCAATCTAGAAATGACACTACTCGCTCTAAACTAATTTGTATGAACAACAATGAACAAGGCTCAAGTAAGAAGATCGAATGGCTTCTAACAGTAAAGGAAAACTAGCATGGATGCAAACATGTAAACAAAATGAATTCTAAGCAAGAAATTAAAAGACTAAGAAATGGAAATGAGAAGTTGAGGGCCATTTGCTTGAAAACAAGTCATTGGCTATTTATAGATTTCACATTCACCCAATTGTAATTCCTATTAGAACTCTTTTACCATTAAACAATAAAGAAACACTATTCCAGGGGACATAAAACATTAATACAAGCTAAGGCGGTTGAGAAAAGCTGGTAAAAGTTGAAAATTACGCAAGTCGTGATCAAAAGAATGTGTTGGAAAATGCGTGAAGGATTGTGGCCCTAAGTAGGGTGGTGGTTATAGGACTGGCGCCACCCTGAGCAGGGCCGCGGTTTTGTCACTAAAGGCCAAAACACTTAGGAAAGGAAGGCAGAGGAATAAAACAAAGCACAAGGAACACGGATAAAGCATTTGGGATGCTGACATATACTTCATGAGCTTCTCTAGATTCTAAAAACCTTGCGAGGTGACCTGTATCATCATTGGGGCATGTGTAACATCTTTCTTGGAAGTACAGTAGTACCATACAATTTTGGGTATGTACTGAGTTCATTCTCAAGACAGAGACCATTTGAGCTTATGTTACCTCTTCATGAATTCCAATCTCAATGCGTCAATGTTTGTGGATGGAGTTGCTTATGTGAGCATGACATGTAGATAGAACATGTGAAGGGGAAGGAGAATGTGGTTATACATGCTTTGCATCAATAGAGACATTTGGTTATGGGTAATTCAATGCTTACCGACTTGTGAAGAAGGATTTTTCGATAGCTTCCCCATGACATCTTCTACATTACGATAGAGAAAATATGGAGTCTCGGAGACCCCTCGAGGGACTTTTGATGGATTTACATTTGATTTAGATGAAATTCTATGACATAGAGGCCAGATCTATGTACACAGGGATGGAGGTTTTAGAAAGGATATCTTAGCAGAGGCTCATCGTCCACCTTATTCTTCCCATCCCGAGGTGAAGAAGATGGACACTTCTTTGAGACAATTGTACCATTGGAGAGGACTACAGATAGATGTAGCTAAACTTGTGTCTCATTCTTTGGAGTGTCGGAGGGTGAAGGCCGAGCATCAAAGATTAGCTCACCTTCTTTTACTGTATGCCAAACTAGAGTAGAAATGGGAAACCATTTTGGTGGATTTCATAGTAGGGCTACCAACATCAAGATACCATCATGAAACCATCATGGTCACAAAGGATAGGTTGAATAAAGTGGCTCATTTATCTCTAGTGAAGAAATACAAGAATCGGGTATGGGATCTAATCAAATATTTTGAAGCTTTTAACATGAATTCCATCCCAATAAAGAAGAATGAAGTAGTAGATGTGGACTAGCAATGATCGGTTCAAAGTATTTTGTGTTGTAGAAAGTATAAAAAATGAGAAATCTCGGCCCCATATCAAAGTGTTTATGAGGCCATCTGCTCCGTATAACAATATAAGTTGCCAAGTCTTTGAGAATGAACAAAAAATTGTCAATTTTCTACAGGAAGAAGCTGAGTTCTGGCTTTAGAAACCAAGACAAGTTGGAACAACAATATGGTGACCGAGTGGTGCATCCGAGAACTAATAAATTACCAAAAGGAATTTTAACTTTGGAGTCAATAATCAACCTAAATGATCAGTTCTAGAAGCAGAAGGAAAACATTCAAGTAAAGGGTGAATATTTAGCACCCATTTCAAAGAGATGAAGGAAAGATGTTGCAAATTGGAAAAGTAAGTACCCCACAAGAAATATATGAGTTTATTCAACTTTTCCAATAATTCCAAAATGTTTTTCCATGGAATTATAAGGATTTGAGATGTTTTAACCAAAATTCGGACAACATACTATTGTGCTAGATCCAGAATCAAAGCCTATCAGACAGAAGTAAAGGCCAGTGAATCCTCACATTGAACCTCTCATGAGGAAAGAGTTGAACAAGATGATTGAAGGTAGCATCATTTTTCCTATAAAACATTCAAGATGGGTTAAAAATTAGTACCGGTGTGAAAGAGAAATGGAGAAATCAGACTATGTGTAGACTTCCATGATCCGAATAAAGCATCACTCAAAGATCATTACCCACTTCCTTCAATGGAACAAATCTTGCGAAAGTGGTAGCTGGTTCTAAAGGTTTTCATTCTAGATGGCTATTCATGCTATAATCAGATAATTTTGAAAGAAGAAGATCAATTTAGGACAACCTTCACCACAAAATGGGGCACATATGCTTATAAGAAGATGTCATTTGGATTGTCAAACGCGTAGCAACATTTCAAATGAGCAATGGATATGGTGTTCAAAGGCTTAATCAACAAGATAGTGCTAGTATATCTAGATGATATCACTATCTTCCCAAATAATGTAGAAGACCACCTCTTTCACCTCAGGTAAGTATTTCAGAGTTGTAGAAGGTTCAGAGTGTCATTGAATCTAAAGAAGTGTGTATTTTGACACATGAGGGAAAATTGTTGGGCCACATTGTCAAAGGGAAGGCTTAACAATTGGTATTGAAAGATTTTAAGCCATCGAAAGCTTCCATTGACATACCACAAGAAATATCTCCAAAGATTCTTGGGAAGGATAAACTTTGTCTGTAAATTTGTGCTTGATTTTTCCATGCTTGTGAAGCCTTTAATAATGATGTTGAGGAAGAGCCTTGCATTCAAATGGACAACAGAATGTAAAGAGAGTTTTGAGGCTATCAAGCATGTAATATCACAAGCCCCAACTCTTATTAACCATAATTTTAAAAGGATTTCATGTTGTATGCTTTTCGAGATCTTGGGACACAATCTCAGCTATCTTGGTGTAGTTGAATAGAGAAGGTTTAGAACAACCCATAGCATTCTTCAGCCAAAGCCTGGAAGATTATGAAGTAAGGTATTCTTTCATTGAAAAGCATGTCATTAATGTCATTAGGAGTTTGAAGAAGTTTAGACAGTTGGTCTCGAACAACAAGATTCAATTGTTAGTGTCTCATGTCAATGATGATCAAGGATTTTCTCCTAAACAAGGATTTGAATGAGAAAAGAGTAGGTTGGATCACCCATGTAATGGAATATGATATTGAAATGAAAGTGACAAAATTGGTTCATGGAGAAGGTTTGTGTGAACAGATCACTTCCAAACAACATGATGAATCGATAGATGAAGAAGAGGTTGTCATGTTATCACAAAATGATCAAGAGTAGTCAGCTAACGATGCACCCATTACATGTTGGACTCAATACTTGGTGAATTATATCCACACAAGTTTGCGCCCTCCATAAATGAGAAAAGCAAAGAGAAGGTACTTTAGATTACAATCCATTCCATATGTGCTCATTGATGGTGTTTTGTTCAAGAAGGATATCAATGGTGTTTTATTGATATGCATTGGAGCAGGTCAAATTGAGAAGATATTACATGAGTTCCACGACAGGGATGCAGGAGAAAACTTTTCTCCATGAGCAGCAACTCTCAAAATCATGAAGAAATTTGGTTACTTATTGGCTGCGGTGTTTAATGATTGCTACTCATGGATGAAGAAATGCAAGAAATGTGCATTATTCGTAGGGAAGGAAAGGTTAGCATTCTGCCCCTCCATCCAATTTTAATAGATCAACCATTCATGCAATGGGGATTGGAATTCATTGGAGTGATCATCCCAAATTCAATTCAAAGGACACAAGTGGATCCTTATGACAATGACAGACTATTTCACCAAATGGAATGAAGCAGTGGCACTTAAGGAGGCAAATGAATCCAACATTTTGGATTTATACAAAGGGATAGTCACAAGGTTTGGTGTCCCTGCCACTATCATATTAGATAATGCATTGGAATTTCTTGGCACAAAGATCACTGAATGGGTTGTCAAGAATGGTGTATACCTCTGCACTCCATAAAACTATTACCCCAAGGGTAACATGAACACAGAGTCAAAAACAAGAACCTACTAAGTATCCTTAGAAGGAATCTTGATGAGAATCAGAGAACTTGGCACATGAATCTCAAATAAAATCTATGGGCTTATAGGATCACAACCAAGAGGTCTACGGGGAAGCTCTCCATTCAAAATAGTATATGGAAAAGAAGTAGTTTTTCCTATATTGCTTGAGTTATCGCATTAGAACTCATGAAACAAATGGAACTAGCTGAGTTTGAGCCTATGGAAATCAGGTATGCAGAGATAATAGAATTAGGAGAAGCAAGAGAACATACCTGCATTGGTGACCATGGAGAAGGATCAAGCATTGATCAAGAAGATCTTTGAGAAGAAGGTTAAAGATAGGACATTCCAAGTTGGTAACTTGGTACATAAGTGGGATACTAATCATGCAAATGGAAAGCATTCCGTGTTCGATGCCATATGGAGTGGCCCATACATGATCACTAAATGCAAAGGTAGAAATGCTTTCTAGATAGCTAAAATGGGTGGTGAAGAATTGTAGATTCCAATCAATGGAATCTATCTCAAACATTGCTACTTAAAGAATAATTTCTAACCCTTGTACATATTAGTCTAGAATTTCCAATTCCTCCAAGTGCTTGTGCACATTGTTGCTATTGTTAGAATAGGTTTCATTTCCCTAAGTGCGGTGCACATGCTCTATTGCTTCTAGTATATGTTTTGTATGTAGTTCATCAAGCTTCCAAAGGGGACTGCTGCAAAGAGAAAGCTCATGGTTGCTGTAATAGTTGTAAATTTCAGATTTAAACAAATGTAGAGCAACTAAAATTAGATGTTGAGGCAACATTCATAGATACTCATCATTCAACCTCAAGTATCACAAGCCAGTAGGAATGGTGGAGGGACATTTTGGGCTCATGGAATAGTAGTTTTCAGTTGACTCAAGGATGCAGATCTTCAAGTTTCAAATCAGATTTTAGATCATCAAGTGGACTCCATGCCCAACAGATTGCTACGGGTAGCTAACCATACTTCATCCGGCAGGTAGATAGCCCCACTAAGTCACCAAATTGTATCCCAATTTCATCTCTCAAGGTAAATTGGATAACTTGCATGATTTCCTCATGCTTGAGTAGGTAGAAATGATGGAAGGAAAAAATTTGGACTTTTGGGGGTCCCCTTGGGCTCTTTTCTAACACCCCCATCCAAGGAAAAAATCCAAGTTGGAAAAAATTGCAAAAAATTTGAAAATTTGACTTTTGCTAGGGTATTGTGGAAAAATCAGGTATTTTTGGCCCACGCCACACAGTGTACATGTAGGACATCGGGACCCAAAAATATGAAATGCCCACAGGTAGTTCAAATCAGAAAAATCAAGTATTTTTTGCCGGCGTGGTCTCATGGATGTCAAGACAAGAGTTTTCCGTAAGGCCGAAATCACAGTACCAAGAGCAAATTGGAGAAGTCATAAGTTTTGTCCCACATAGTCTACTAAGATAGCTAGGACATAGGTATGCATGGGCTCTGAAAATATGAAATAGCTGACTACAAAGGAGATGCAGGAAGAGTGGGAGTCAATGGCCCTCACAGCCCCAATCAATGGCAAGACGCACGGGACATGAGTTCCTCGAAAATCGACTCACCCGATTTGCAAAGTGGGTCAAGTGTGGTGTGGGTGCAGTAGAGATTTTCAGCCCAAGCTGCACAAGGGACATTTGGGACACTAGGAATCTAAATACCGATATAGCCGCATGTAAGGAAAACACTACAAATCGGACTGAACATCAAATGTCCATATCTTTTGACCTCAAGCTCTGATTTTCACAAAATTTGACTTTTCAGAATGGGAACAATGTCTTTTATGCCAAACAATGGATTTATTAATCTTAATGAGGGCATAAATGTATAAATTAAGGAAACATCTCCAGCTCTTAGAAATCAAATGCACAGTCTTATTAAATTATGGAAATGCCTAGTAGGCCCAAAATAGCTACCCACACTTAGAAGGCCATAATTTTTGTGTTTCTCAATGAAAACAGAAAAAATTGGTGCCATTGGATCGTGGTTCTAAGCCCAATGCACAAGAATCAAGAAGTATGGAATTTTCTGAAGAATCGATGGAGATTTCATAGAAAACGTGCCCAGTTCAAAACAATGATTTTATTTGGTAGTTGGGATGCATTCAATGGAGCATGGGCTGACATTTCTCACTGCAAGAAGTTATGGGATAGTATGGGGAGCCTTTTGCAAGTAACAAAACATCATTCTACTCCATTTACTACCTTTTGCAAGTTGTTGAAGGAAAATTTTGGGATTTTCATTTTCCTTCTCTCTCTCCTCTTAGGAATCTATAAATTGGAGTGTTGGGATCAGTGTAAACAAGAGAAAATTTTGAGTAGAAAAACTCTACCAAAATTGTTTTTTGAAGCCAATGTGTTGTAGGCCCTTGTAGTGGACTCCTGTATGGTGATCCAGGCCCTTATTCTGTAATATATTAGATTGTGCATATCAATGAAGTAATAGATACAAGGTTGTGGATACTTCTTCCCTTGATGCATTTGTTTGCATCCTTATTTCCATTTCAAACACATTACAAATATATTGTGTCTACCTTATACTACTTTGCAGAAATCATTCTTATTTTGCATGTATGGAATATTTTTGTGAATGCATTTGTTGGAATGTGGAGAACTGTTATCGCCCTTCTAGTATGCGCTTTGTTCTACTTTCCACACATTGGAAGACTATTCTCACACTCTCCTTTTTGGTGTATTACTACTTTAGTGTAGGATTTTTTTACATGCACTCTCTCTCCACGGTCCTGGAAAGTTAGATTAGGAAAGATAATTTGGTCGCATGAAAGTAGATTAGGTCGAGGTAGTTTAGGAGCAATAACCAACTTTATCTGGATGTATATCTAGTGTAAGTCCCACAATAGGAAGATAGTACCCATGTTCTCCAATCACACCATGAGCTCAAGCACATACACTTGTGTAAACCACAGTGGTGTTATGATTCAATGTTAACACATCTATAAGGTGGGAACAAAACTATTTCTTTGTGTCAAACCTCGGAAGATCCCTATCCATTATAGAAAAGGCTCTACGTTAGCTCCTAGATTCATGGGTCCATTTGAGATCTTAGAGTGGATCGGTCCCTTAGCTTATTGTCTAGCCTTGCCACCCATCTTGTCTCACGTCCACGATGTATTTCATGTTTCTATTCTTAGGAGATACATTCTAGATCCCTCTCATGTATTGGATTGTATCGCATTACGGTGTGTAGGAATAGAGGCAGGACCGTGGAGCCCATGCAAATAATAGAGAACATGACCCTAGGCCTTCGAGGCCATGATATTGATCAGGTGCGAGTCTAGTGGGATAGGTATGATGAGACTGTAGCCACATGAGAGGATGCTACTTTATTACAGCCCAATTTCCACACCTATATCAGTGACTTTAGGAAGGAAGTTGAGTCTAAAGGGAGGGGGATGTAGTGCCCAGTCATCTTTGACACTATTTTCATTATGATGATATTATTGTTGGATTGATACTTAAACATTTTTATTATTATATCTTGATTAGTAGATGATAGACTATGTAGATATTTGGACTATTGACATGTTGTGATTTACATTTTTATTATGATGCACTAGATGACAATGATGGATAGATATATATGTTGATTTGTAGTATTCTAATTTTATACTAACATGTCATATTCTGGATGCATAGCCTATGTTGGATATTTTGAGTAGAATTATGATTTTATGGATGTTAAAATTGAATTAAATTGTATGATGATAGATGATAGAATTGCTAATTTTGGATGATGATTATTGATTTCTATATGTATATTATTCTTGATGTTGTTGATACGGTGTAAGGCCGAGAGGTATTATGTTTTCACATTGGGGGTATTTTATCACATACATCGAAAGGGGATAGTGGAATAACTATAAAAGGATGTTAGGTGTTGTGTAACATGGCCAAAATTTGACAATTTGTGTATAATGTTATGTTGTGTTGTTGCATGCTTTTTTAGGAGGTTCCCATAGGGGTAACCTCATTTATGTGGCCATGGGTGTAATGTGTTTCCTTTCTTTTAATTTTTTTGTTATTTTTTTTTGTATGTGTTTAATTATTTGGGGAAATATTGTTACTTTATTAACACTTGCTAATGTGTCTTAATTAACTAGTTTAGCTTAAATTTGAATTAAGAAGGAAGATATGACATGTGGGCAACAAATTGGGTATATAGTCTTTGTTTGTTGCATGATGTGAATTTAATTAAATGCATTTAGGTGGTGTGTACTCCACCATCCTTCCTAAATTCAAATTTTCCTTGTTGGCCACTTTTAAAGACTTGAGGTACAATTTAATCTTGTCCCTCACATCTCAAACTCTCTTACTGTTTCACCCGATTTCTTAGTTTTCGAGATGTACTTGACGAAATAGATAAGGTAAAGGTGGTAAGAGGAATACCTGATTTAGGATGGTTGTAGGTTATATGTGCGCGTATCTCGATTTCCAAATCAAAGTGATTGTGAGACGTTCCTTTTGGACGGGAGGAACTACCTATATAAGAATCAAAACAAGACCACCAAAGAGGGTTAAACAATATATACGCAATGGACTGCCTAGCATATGTTAGATCCCTGGAAGTACGATACTTCCTAGATGGTTGTCAAGCCACTATTTAAAATAATTCAATGCTGAAATAAATAAATATTGTCCTACCGTAGTTTAATATGATTTACAAGTCTCATAGAAATGCAATAGGCTAGATCTAATCTAACAAAGGCTAGGCTAGAAGGAGATCCAGAGGTCAAGTAGGTTGGTTATAGGTGAATCTGAGCTAACAGGCTAGGTTAGATACAGATTTGAAGGTCAAATAGGTGTTTAAGTAGGTATATGTTAGAAACAAGTTGTTATTCTAGTAGAGATCAGGGGACACAAAGACCGACCACGGCTTTATGGAACCGATAACGGTCGAGAGATAACCGACGACATTTAATTGGTGGTGGAATCACATCCGAGGTTTTGGAGTTTTAGGGAAAAGCTGGAGTGGATAGTGGATAGGAATTGATCACAGAGCGGGTGTAGGTATGTTGTGAAGGTCTGAGATTACTGAGGAGGTCAAAATATGAAATTGGGCCAAGTATTAAGATGATTAGGTATGGAAGGTGGTTGTAGCTTGAGAGAGGGAATGTACAGAGGGTAGAAGACTACATTCCTTTACCACAAATACTACAGATGATGATCAAAAAATGAAATAGATGGAAGGAGGATACTTACCATTTTGTGAGGTATATGTCTAAAAAATGATGAAGAAGTTGTTGCGTTAGAGGATGTTGGGAAGAAAGTCACCTTTGTTGTGCAGGTGTATTTGGTTCCCTTTGTTAATCACAAATCAATCTCTGTTATGTTGTCACGTCTAAAGAGATCGAACTCGAGATTAGAAGTCTTCTAAAAAAAAACCAACCCATATTACAAAGCTTTAGATGGGTCTAAATAGGCCATTTGGTCCATTCCGGTATAACCAACATCGCTTAACGTGAATGCAGGACATTGGTTTGGGTGAAATATCTTGAAATTTGTTCAAAAATTACAGGAAGTTGCTCAGCGCCATTTGATAAGGGTCTTTTATTTTTCTCGGGGTGAAGAACCAAACTTAGGAGGATTTTAAATGTGAGGTGAGGGATGGGTCTAATGTTAGGTTTTATTTAGGACATTGGTTTAGGGTTTAGGTTAATGGGTCAAATGATGGGGGTGGTTAGATGAGGTACATTTAATAAAGGCAATTGTATTGAATAGGTGTGCGAGGGTGGTGAATTAATTTAATGTAACTAATTAAATTAATATGTGTGTGGGTAAAAGGTTATTAACTTAATTAAAATATTTAAATAAATATGTATGGAGGTAAATGGCCTTAATGTAATTAAAGTAATTAAATTAAAATGTGTGGGGTGTAGGAGGTAGGTGATAAGGTGTTGAGGATGCGAAGTGATTATAGGGCTATGCGAGGACCAAGGTGATTACGACATGATTTCAGTGTCTACATTTTGCCCCTTTTTGTTGTGTAGCTTGTATTGGTAAGCGACGCGACAAAAATAAGATGTGGTTGCCCCAAGTGGGAATGAGGGTGATCCCCCTCAAACTAGGAATTGATGAGGCAGCAAAGCACATCGGTGAGTGGTTTGATAAAAGATGATGCAAAGTAGAATGATGAGAAAGGAGAAATGGGGTAAGGGGAAAATCAGGCATATAGGTAAACGGGTAAATGGGCCAAGGTCAAAGGTAGGGGTAGTTAAACGCACGTACACTTATAAAATGTGACACAAGTACGAGGGGTAGTTAAACGCACTTCTAAGGTCGATAGGTTTATCCAAACAAGTTTGAAGAGATTCCAGTATCAAGGTATAGGATATGGTCAGAAACACAACATAGGGTAGGTGCAGGAACGTTTAGGTATGTTTCAAGACACCAAAGGTAGGGCTAGGATAAATGATCATGGCAATAGGCAAGGTAATGTCAGTGAGGTCAATCAACACAGTAACAATGCCGTAAGGTATAGCGATCACATTGCTTCAAATGTCACAAAAAAATTTCGGCTCCAAGTAGAAAGGTCACAAAGCATGGGTAAGGCCGGGTAGGGGTAAAATGAGGAGCCATAATGGCTAACTTGAGATAAGGTTAAAGAAGGTGGAGGGCTAGAGGGGAAGGTGGTTTAGGGATGTGCGGGGGAAGAAAATAAAGGGGAGGTAAGGAACATGATGACAATGTGAGGGAAATGAGTATGTAGTTTGGTTTAGGCATGGATGTTCATTTCGATATGTTGGTAATACATGTTAATGCAAATGAATGTAATGGTGTACAATGTCTAAATATGGGTTATGGATGAATATGGGAAATAATGGTAGTGGTAAAAGAGTGTGTGAAACATGAGGAGTGTATGTAGGTCGAATGATGTTGATATGGGATAGATTTATGGGTTTTTGATATGAGCAGTAATTAGGCAAAGGTGGGGGAAAATGGTTAGGGTAAAGAGTGGCTTACCTAACCTTCCAGGCCCGTTCCTCGGAAGTGTTGCCTACATAGTCTGGTGAAAAGGCACCTGGATGATGTAGTTCTCCCATAATCTAGGGAAGAATATGAGAAGATAGAATAATAGGTAGTGAGGTTGATAGTTAGGGTTGAGTCCAGTCGGAGGGATGATGAGGTCAAGGTCAATTAAGGTTGGGTGGAGTATAGGTATATAGGTAAAGGTGATTTTAGTTCAATAGGTAGGGGAAGTAAATCCCAAAAGAACGGTGTTTAGGCTTTAGTCCTATATAGGAGGATCAAAAGGTAATGAAGAAGAGAAAAGATAAGAAGGGGCAAGAATGCCACCTGATTGACAAGGCTAAAAACATATGAAACACATATACAAATAGGATAGTGAATGTAAGACCCTACGAAATTGCATGATTGATTACTCTAAAGGTGAAGAATAGTCACAAAATCACCAAATGCCATAGGTTCAGCAGGTCCCTTGAGGTGAAGTGAAAAGACAATGGGTAAGGAGGTGAAGGTAATTGGGTCATAAAATGGGAAGTAGAATGCCTTGGGCAATAGAGCTAAGATCACAATAGGCAAGTCCATGAAGAAAAAGCTTATTTTTGTTTTTGTTTTCTTTTGAATTTTTAAATAGACTGATCAATGTGGGAAGTCTATACGAGAGGAATATATGTCTCCTTGAGGTCTTTGCGGTAAGCTTATGAATTTTGATTTTGAGACAATAGTCCTCTTTTTGGAAATACTATGTAGAGAGTTCTGAAGCTTTTTATAGCTGTCCTTCGAGGGAGCGGTCTACTTATAGAGAAAATTAAAGAAAAAATATGTCCTTCGAGGGATTCATCTTTTATATTGGAAGTTTGACTCAAGGACTTGATCGCTTATTTTTAAGGTAATTTTTTTTTTTTTTTTTGCTTTTAAGTCATTGATGAGACTATAATGAAGCATTTGGTTCTTGTTGAGAAGGCAAGGGTGAATGACCATGGGATCTCATTTAAAAGAAGAAAAAAATTATCCATGAGAATCATGCCATGTGCGCAGAGTCATGGTGCACATATTTAAGATAAGACAAAAAGGTGACGGGTAATCACATGATTCTTGTTTAGTCATTAGAGATGAGGTGTGGAAAAGAAAAAGGTAAATGAAACTCAAGGGATGAGCATGAACTAGATAAATAGTGATGTAGGACTAGAAGTAAATAGTAGAACATTTGAAGATGCAAGGCATTGAGGGGGTTTAGGTTCGTGAACTTACCATCAGTGAAGACAAGAAATAAGCATCGATCCATAGTCATGGGTCACAATGTATGGTCCAAGCCAATTAGAAGAAAATTTGCCCCATTTTAATTTTTCTACTTTGGTTACATGTTGATTTTCCTTGAGGACAAGATCACCAACCTTAAAGGTGTGTTCATGGACACGTTTTTCATAGGCACGCTTGATGTGTTTTTGGTAGACTTGGAGATGGTCGAGAGCATGAAGACGATGTTCATCTAATAACTCAAGTTGTGTCAAACATCTTGGCAAAAGTCATCATCAGTAAGCATATCTTGAAGAGAGATACAAAGAGATGGGATCTAAACTTCGAGAGGAAAAACAACCTCGGTACCGTAGACTAGAGAAAAGGGAGTGGCAACAGTGGAGGTGCGAATACTAGTATGGTATGCCCAAAGAGCGAAAGGAATGTGTGTATGCCAATCCTTCCCAGTATCATTCACCACTTTCATGAGAATTTTGTTTAGGGTTTTGTTGGTGGATTCATCTTGGCCATTGGTTTGTGGGTAATAATGGGAGGAGAAGCTAAGTTGGATGTAAAAGGCATCGCAAATTTCTTGTAGAGTTTTGTTTTTGAATTGTTTTCCATTATTAGTGATAAGGCGATGTGGAACACCGAAGTGAAAAATAATGTGATGATTGATGAACTCACATATTTTTCATCTTTAGTGGAGATGAGTAGTGTCAGATTCAGCCCATTTAAGGCATGACTAGGTGTATAATAGGTGTATGTTTGCTCCTCAAAAGGAATTATCGAAGCAACAAGTATTTGGTAGTAGTGATGATCAATTGATGTCTTAGGGAAGAGTGAGGATTGATCTCTCCGACAAGATCCAGTCACGAGTGACCAGCAAGGCATGACTAGGTGTATAATGAAGATTGGCATGTGTTGTTCCTCAAAAAGGAATTATCTTTGGAAGCAATAGTAGTAAGGGGACAAGAACTCCCTCCTCTTTAATGGGAGAGATTCCCTTATTTAAAAACCAATCTTATTTACATATGTACAACGCATAGTTTTAATGTGGAACTTGGATATCGGTGAAAGCATTTTAAAATCAAATGGATTCATCAACACAAATGTACGGAGGAATGAAGAAGTGGGAATGAGTAGAAAGGGATTCTCTAGAACTATAGATAAAAAATAATTCCTTATGTATGCTAGAATAGAATTGTTTGGAATAAAACCATTTGCATTTGAATTAATAAAATGTTATTGCAAAGACACAAAGTTCCAGAAATAACATCCACAAGAATACAAAGCTTCTTGACATAATGCAGACAAATGATTCAACAGTATTCAATGGATAGCATAGAATAACAGGATCAGATGGACAAAGAAATAAAATCATTTTGTATTGATTGCTTTGCTACTCTTTACACTTTCAAAAATAAGCCAAGTTCTAGCCCCGAAAATGGCGGAGAGAGACCATTATATAATTTTACAAATTAGTTACACTTGGTAACTACTTATTTTAACTAAAATGTTTAGTTAAAGGGATGCTTAATGCAAAACCCCAACTAATTACAATAAGTTTGAAATGAGAAAAAGAAGGAGAGAGAGAAGCCAGGAGGGGAAGACAAGTGCTCATGATTGGGAAGGGCCCACTGACTTGAGGATCCACTGTCTAAACCTTTTCAAAGCCTCTGCTATGTCTCTGCCACATGGAACCGATGTGTTGGTAGTAGCCTGGGTCCAAGATCCCAGACATTTCTCCATCTCCTTATCGAACTCGGTGTGCGTATGGTACTCCTTATTCACTTCTTCAATGGCAGATTGGAGAGAGTAGATTTCCTTTATCTTATCTTTAGTGATGGAGTCCTCTTTGAACAAATTTTCTTTGACAAAAGCCTCTGAATTGAGATTTAATTTCCTACAGGGAGAAGGGTACACCTGAGGTCTCATCATGGAGGTGGCAGTGAATATCCTTGAAAGCAGATATTACCAAAGTCTTGAAAGCTTCTCCCTTCTGCCATCTATTCCTTAGTTCTCCCAAATCCTCCTCTAGAACTTTGATTTTCCACTTTACGCTCAATACCCATGACTGTGACAAATTTTCCTTCAAATCATCAAAGACCTTACTTGCCATCAAAATATTTTCATCGATCGCCCCATCAAGTGAAGGTCTACTACTATGCGGCTGCTCCAAAGCTTGAGCTCTTTATCCATGTTTCCAATTGTGGAGGATAGCTTCTATTGCAAATTATTTACCTTCTCATTGAGCTCGAAGGCTTCACCAATGAAATTCAACCCTGTAACAAGCATGTCATCCACCATGGCCTCCATAGCCCTCCCATAGATGGAGTACCTATGTATATCCTTGATGCTCGAACTTCATCTTGATAAGAATCACAGTGCGATGGAAGGGCACACATGGGGTGGGGTCTAGAAATTTATCTTTAGATAGTAGTGACTTGATGAAACTAGAAATCACTTGAGCCTACTCCTCCAGCTACTCTATAGTCTGCTTCCTTTTTCTACCCTCCCAATGACCCTGGTGACTATTTCTTGAAGATTGTGTATTTCACCTTCAAGAGTAGACTCTCCCGTGGAGATTCTTGAGAATTCCAAATCAAAGGCCCGTAAATCCTACTCTAGATTGTCAACTTTGGGCTTAGCTATCTCAAGGAATTATTGACCTTGGGCATATATTACTATCCTTGAGGTTGTTTTAGCTTTCTTGGTAGGAGCAGAAGGAGTAGTACCCAACAAGGCCGCCACAACATCAAAATTGGGCCTTGAGATCCGAGAAGAAGACTTCCTCTTCCTACTATCAACAAAATGCTGTGCCCATGCAAAAGTGGAAGAAGAGGAAGAGGGAGTAGGAAGAAAACCAAGAGTGAGAGAACTCATGGCATAGAGAGTGTTTGTTTTTGTGGCCTCCAATAGGGATGTGAGTGGAGTAGACGAGGCATTTTGGCTAGAAGAATCCACATTGCTTGGAGGCTTGGTGATACGAATTTCCTGCTCCTTATTCATTGTGGTTTCAGAAGCATCTACAGGATTTGACGTTTCACTATCTTCACTCTCACTGAGAACAATGATGTTCTCTAGCCTAGAAGGTAGTTCTTAATGCTTTAGCAGAGGGTCTTCTTCAATGGGCTCCATTTTGACCTCCTTTACCTTCTTCTGATAGACCTGAGTAGAGGAGGAAGGAGTTGAGGACTGAGGTCCTTTACTTGTTAAAGTAGGAAGAGTTTGTATAGGTACCTCTAAATTGGGTGTTTTTTCCTCCTTCCTGGTGTCGAGGTATATTTGGAAGAGGATTCTCTTACATTCTTCCTTAACTCACAAACCTTTCTATCAACCCAAACTTTGTTCTTACTGGGGGAAAGGGCAAGAGGTCTCGCCAAATCATCTTTCTCCCTCTTAAACAAGTCAGAGCTTTTAAAGGATTTTACTTAATCACTAAGTCTCATATTCATATGACAAAAATCTATGTTGTCATCCTCAAGTCCTTTAGGAATTCGATACGAGTTAAGCTCTTGAATTAACTTACGAGGAAACCCGCCATAATGCCTTCTTCGGCCTCAAAATCATCTGTGTAGTCAGCCCAATAATCTTTAGTGTCTACCCAATGATGGTAGTTGATTCGAGATTTAGTTCAATGAATTTCTTCAAGTTGAAATAGGTTCTGAGCCTGAAGAAGTGGATAGTGATTGGAGGTAGGGCTCTCTCTATGTTCTGGGCATCAAGAGTTGTCTTGCATGTATAGTTCCCCAAAGATATGGGGAAGTGTAGACCAGTGATTTTCTTATCTCAACAAAGTTCTGTGTAATTTGTCTAACTATCTCGCACACCTCAATCAAGTCCATCTTATCACTACAAAATATGGGGATTTTAAGAGAAGTACTCTCATAACTTGCTAACCTAATGTAAGAGAACCTTCCGAACTGAATGAAGTAGACTCTATATTTCACTATCGTGCTCATGACTTCTTCAGAGAACCTCCTGCAGTGTCACTCACAAGAATTCTTACAATGTACACGGTGAAAGCATCATTCACCCTCCCGAAATTGTGATTACTAGTGTCTAGGATGAACCGAGGGCAATAAGCATATATAGGATCACCCTTCCGAGCATCAATGTATGTAAAGCCAAACCACCGTCTAGATGTTGCGGGGTATACATCGGTAGGAAGTCATGTAGAAATTTTTTTTTTTTTACATGGAACAGTTGTACTTTTAAATTCATACAGATGATCTCTCGCCTAGTTGATGTTCTAGGTACCTTCACACACTATGTTGATAAGTGGGCACATCCGAAGTGGAACTCATTGGTATAGGTAATCTCATGACCCGAGCTAACAGGATTATGAAGTTTTATAGCTCCTCATTGAAATCATACCTAACCAAATATTTGGATAGATGGGATGCCCCTTTTTACGGTTCTTCAGCCATGACTTCACCACTCTTGCCTTGTATTTCTCACCTTATCTTGGATGGTGAAGAGTTCCTGTGTTTGATTTTGGGAGATTACTATAGAATTATCCATCTCTGGGATCCTTAGGGCAATGGAAATGATGGCCACATCAAGTTTGGAAATGAGCTCCCCATGCACATTTGTTAATTCACTCGTATCATGGTTGAAATGAGCCCCGCAAGCGAGCACCGTGTCGGTACATTGTACCAAGATTGGGAAACCTACAGTGAATTCCAGTGCTACTATCATTAATCATCTGTGCCATAGGAGATGGGTTGAGTTTTCAACCTAGTCCAAAACCACCAAATTCTAGGTGACAAACTTCACTGTCCCCGATATCGAGAATGCAGACTGAGCGAAGAAACCTACTCCGGCCTTGAAATTTAATCTTCATGTTGATAGTACTTAGAAAAACAAACTCATAGCTTGAATCCACGATGAAATTACAGGGGAATGGGGACATAAACAAAGATTTCAATTGCAAGGGTATGAGAAAATGGTAATGAGAAAGTAGTGTGCAAAAATGCGTAGGGGGCAATCCATTAAATATCCTTTTAGGAGAGAGAAGGTTATAAATGTGCATTAAATTCATATCCACCAACTCAAAAGTAAGCATCGGGAAGAGCGGGAAAAATTAGCCCAAATGGCCTTTGGTACATTTGGGACATGTGGGACGTGAAAGTGCGATTCGATGATGATGCGGGGACATAATGCACAAATGCTTTTGGGACATGAGGGACCAAAGTACGCAAAGTGCATGATGTGGTCGACATGGGCGATCAGGGAATAGAGAGCCTGAGTGAACTTGGGACAGTTGGAATAAAAAAAATTGATGGGCCCGCAAGTAAAAATATTTTGAGAGAAAGTGGCCGATCGGTGAATAGAGAGCCCAAGTGAACTTGGGACACATGGGATAAAAATGTTTGACAAACCCGCAAATCACACAAATGACTCAAAAACGTAGAATTTTTCTAACTTCTCGACTTTTCCCTTTACTAGAACATCATAAAAGGTGTCTAACTCAAAATTTTCAATTCTTGACTTTCAAAAGAGGGGAAATTTTGAGAGGACAACAGTTGGCTCCTTCTGGGGATGACTTGGCTAGATTCAAAGAATGAGACAAGGCAATAACTCTTAGAAAACTTAGGGGAAGCAGACTAGTGCCTTATCCATTGGGCCACAGAGTCAAAAGCAAACCAATATAGAAAACAACACCCCAAATGAAGAAAGAAAACATGCCAAGAAGAAAGGGAAAGAAAACAGACAAGTAAGAAAGGAAACACACCCTATACATAATATACAAGGGCTTCCTATTCACCTAGGACTTAAACAATTTCAGTAATGCCCACCATAAGTAAGTGGAGAGAGAAGAACCATCCATGTAATCAAGGTAGAAAGAATTCTTACCATCAAAGTGCCTAATCTTGAAAGGTCCGAGCTAAAGAGAATCAAACTTGCCATGGCTGCCATGAGGTTCATGTCTTTTATCCCACAATAAAACAATATCTCCAACTTTGAAATCCCTGGACCTAGCCTTCTTGTCAAACAAGGCTTTTACCTTTTATTGGTGAGTAGATATTCTATCAGCAACCTTCAATATGTCTTCATTCAATTTATAAAGGTACATGATCCTCTTATCCAAAGAATCATTGAAACTGGTGTCTTCAATGGCCTTCATTAAATGCAAGGCTGGTAACTCCACTGTTACTGGCAATTGAGCTTCTACTCCATATACCACCTGAAAAGGGGACATCCCAATAGCTCTTTTAGGGGTAATCCTATCTGCCCAAAGAGCATCATAGAGTTTCTTGTGCCAGTTTCTCTGAGATTCATTAACCAATTTTCTTATTATGGCCACCAGATTTTTGTTTGTTGATTCAGCATGCCCATTCCCTTAAGGATAATAGTCTAAAGAGTGAGCTAGGGAGATGCCATATCCATAACAAAAATCCATCATCTCAGTCGAAGAAAAATTTGAAGCATTATCCGTCACAATCTTGTTTGGCACACCAAACCTTACCAATATGTTTTCTTTGATAAAATTACACACTACTTTAGAGTAGTAGTACTTTATCTGGAATGCCTTCTACCCACTTAGTAAAATAATCTATGGCGGTCAATACGTGGGTATGTCTAGAACTTGAAGAGGGGTTATGTGTTCCAATGAAATCTAAACTCCATTGTTGAAAAGGATCTTCAATCATGACTCGGCTTAAGAGGCAAAGTAGCCAACTTGGGTCTAACCACAAATGTCCGACAAGCTTCACATTTATCAATCCACTTTGATGCATCTCTCGAACAAGGTAGGCCTATAGTATCTTGCACAAAGAATCTTGTGAGCAATAAAAGTAGATGAGTAATGGCCTCCACATGCTTGATCATGGAAATCTGAAAGAA
Organism: Taxus wallichiana var. yunnanensis; assembly: GCA_018340775.1. Lineage (NCBI taxonomy): Eukaryota > Viridiplantae > Streptophyta > Pinopsida > Cupressales > Taxaceae > Taxus > Taxus wallichiana. The sequence continues at coordinate 158,357,167 of CM031237.1, forward strand.
GCTTTCTCTATTGTTCCTTATCCACGCATTTCAAAAATCTTCCATCCATCCTACACTTGAACAAAGCATTCTCTCATAATACATATTGGGTTGATGTTAACTTAATAGCTCTCTTCTCCTTGGCATCAAATGAGAGAGGACACTCCCATAGGTGATAAAATGTGTGATATCAGCATACCATTCATCAATCGAGATGAGAAACAAAATGATAGGAAGATCAACTTCATCCTTAAGTAACTCATGTCTAGCTCCTCGCGATGAGTTAACACAAGCCTTTACATGCAGACTAGTTTGGTTGGTCTAATATCAATATCATACTCTTGAACCTTGGCCACCGGTTCCCTCTCTTGGATCCAAACTCTTGTTGCATGAGAATAGATTTGATGGTTATGTTAGGCACAAGTATGTGGAGCGTGAGTTAAGAATATAAATACAAAACTACTTGACATCTTTAAACACTGCAAAAGCATGCTTCTCCATCATTGTGTACTTCAACTCATGATTTTTAAGAATGTAGCTCATAAATGCAATTGGGAGCTCATGATCATTAGAATCTTTCTCGAGTAAAAACACATCAGGGGTGTTATCTCGTGGCATAGCAATAGATAATAAAATATTTGCTAAAATCTTGACATGCTAGGATAGGAGTTCTAGCAATAGCCTTTTTAATACCTTCAAAGGCTTCTTTTCCTTTAGAACACCAGCCGAAAAAAAAAAAAAAATTCTCTTCATCATTTGAGAGAAGTTTAAAGTTATTTCTACAAAATTAGGGATAAATATTCTCAAAAAGTTGATCTTATCGAAGAAAGAACGTACTCCCTTCTTGCTGGTTGGAAGAGGAATCTTGAATGGATTGAACTCATTCGGGATCAATCTTTATACCATATTTGGAGACAACATGCCCTAACAATTTTCCCTCTCGTGACACAAAAGATAGATTTCTTAGGATTCAAAGACATCCCATGCTCTCTACACTTCAAGAAAATTGTTTCAGATACTTTGAAAATGATCTCGCTCTAGTTTTGGAAAACACAGTTAAGTCATCTAGATATACAACAATACATTTCCTTTAAAACTTCCAAAGGCCAATTCCATAGCTCTTTGGAAAGTGGCACCAACATTAATGAGCCCAAAAGGCATCTTCTTATAGGAAAAAGTACCCCAAGGAGTAGTGAAAGCCATCTTGTGTTGATCTGTGGTATTGAATTCTACCTGATTATACCCTGAGAAGCCATCAAGCATGGACAACATTTCAGATCCCGTAACCACTTGCAAGACTTGATCCATCATGGGTAAAGGATATTTTTCCTTTAAAGAATCTTGATTTAGATTTCTGAAGTCAACATAGATACGAATCTCACCATTTTTCTTCCTGATAGGAAAAATGTTGGCAATCCATGTTGAATGGTGGATGGGAAAAATTATTTTGGCTTTCAAAACTTTTGAATTTCCTGGAAAATAGTGTTAGATATCTTAGGATTGTATTGCCTTTGTTTCTGCTTGAAAGGTTTAATCCTAGGTTTGAGAGGGATGAAATGTTGCATCTCCTTTGGTTGGAAGGCTTTTAGATCCTCATAGGAACACGCAACAACATCTTTATATTTCCTTAAAAGGTTGATTACTTTCTTCTTTTCTTTTGGTGTACAACACTTCCCAATGTTCATAATCTTGGGGTCAGTAACTTCCAATATTAGTTTTTTCATACTCAACACAGATTGTTTTGATCTAGTAGAATCTTTAGACCTAACATACCTGTCATGTTTATCAAAAATTCTTCTAAACTCACCAGTCCTTTTGGAATCTTGTTACCTTTGAGTTTGATACACCCATATCGATCTATTTCCTCTTTCACCTCCTCTTCATTGGAAGACACACTCTCACGAGGCAGATTGTCACTTCCTTCAAAGTACAATTGTTCAAAATTATCCTTGAGCTCTAAGAAAGAAAGTAAATGTTGATCATCATTGAAAACTTGCCGATTGCTTACATTATCGTGTACACTAGGCCTATGGATCATGTCAATGGTAAACTTATCTTGAGAGAAGTTAGGATGATGTATTAACAATGATCCGAGACAAACTAGTGAATCAGCCCCGTGTTTTTTTCCTAGGTACTGATTCAATGGAGAAGGCATCAAGGAATTCAATAAAATCCCAAACTTGATTCCTGTAATGCTTCAAACTTCTATTATTTACTTGAAAAAGGTTTCTGACTTGTTTAACAACAAGTTCTACATCTCCACGAGCTAGAAGATTCTTCACACCTTTTTCTTTTGCCACATCAATCCCAAGAATGAGAGATTCATACTCTGTTGTATTATTAGTATTTTCAAATTGTAGTTTGAATGAGAAAGGATAAACCTTTCCCTCAGGAGACACCAATACTACACCAGCTCCAGAACCAGCCGAGGAACAACTTCCATCAAATTCTAAAATCCAAACCTCATTAGGATCTTAAATTACTTCTTTGGGAAGTTGGATTTCCTCGAGAGACATAATCATATCTTCATAAATTATTTGGGCTTTGGGATCATCTGGTTTTTGTACAATATACTCAAATTTCTTCTCTTTCAAGAACTTCTTCATTTTCCCATTGATTGGTATGAGGGCATGTGACCAATCCATTTGAATTTCTCCAACCACATCCTTGCGAAGTTTCTACTTAACAACATACCATATGAAGGTGGAATATCTTCTACGAGGATAGTAGCAAGACCGTTTTCTTAGGTAAAGTAGAAAAAGATACTTGTGCATCTTTAATTCTTCCAACTAGGGGCACTTCCTTACTTTCCATGGAATAATAGACCCATAAGTGTGTGTGAGAGTTAGGCCCAAAGAATGTGCTACTTTGGCAGGCATTACATTATCCGATGCTCCTAAATCTATGACACAGTTGTTGAGTTTATGGTCCTGCTATAAGGAAGGTCACATAAAATGGTTTGATCTTATCATTAGGTGAGGTGACGGTAGCTACTGGGATTGGGTTGAGGTGTCTTGAGGATGGAGTAGGTAAAAGGCCTTTGATGGAAGCTTTGGATTGAGAATTAACAAAGTGAACCATTTTGGCAAAAGCTTTGGGATGGGTTTGATAATACTCAGCCTCTAAAATTTGAACCTTTGTCTTTTTTAGGTGATCAATGATATCGAAAGACCCAGAGGTGGATGGGCTATCATCACTTGGAACTTTAGGTTTGTCAAATTTAGGATTTGTGGAAGAAGAAGAAACTTTAGGAAAAGTAGAATTGGCAGAACTCACCTTCTATGTGGACAAAGTGGGGATAGGAGATCCTCTTTTTGCAATCAAAGGGATAGTTGTGGGATGCTCCTTGGATCTTTTAATGGGCTGCATCACTTTCTCCCTTTTATTTTTCTACTCTCGAGTCATAACAGCATATGATTCACTATTCATATCTACTACCACTTCATCATAATCATCTTCCTCATCAATGCCTTCAATAGTGAAGAAATTAATTCGAGATCCATCAAGTTCCTCGATTTCTCCATCAATCTCTTCTTCAAGTTCTTCACAATCTTAATTAACCTCCTCATCTTTAGGCTCCTCCACTTCACAGGTTGCATTAACAAGAACCTTGATAGGTGGCCCCTCAAGTGCTAGCCTTGTCTCGAGAAGCGATCAAACGATTCTTAGGTAGAAAATTCCTCCTTGGAACATCTACATATAGGGGGCATCTTTGAGCGATTGTTTCTTGATGGAAATGAGATCATTGGAAAGCTTTTGCACTAATGGATCAGTATTAGGCCCGGGAGTGGAAGAGGAGGAAGAAGAAGGCCTAGATTTAGAAGGGTCTCTTTTTAAATTTCCAGACATAATAAAATCATCTTTGACACTATAAAGAAGTGTCGATCCTTGGGTAATGTAGCAAGATTGGCTCTTCTTAATGCATAGCTGACTTTAGGAAATTGAGCATTCAAGAAGAAACACTTTTGAATTTGATCTCTTGGAGGTTGAGTCTAGTGGGATTTTGTTAATCAACCTTGTTAAATCTAGCCAAAAATTCCCTCATGGGTTCTTGTGAGTCCTTTATTTTGGAAATCTGGGCCAGCAAAGCATGTACATCCTCTATAGGTTTGAAATGGTTCTCAAACCTTGTTCTCATCGTGTTCCAACTGGTAATGGCCCTAGCTGGAAGGTGATAGAACCAATCTGCTACATTATCTTGTAAATTCTTTACAAAAATCCTCACTAAGACATCTTCATGTTCAACTTCGAGAACTCCACATGCAACTATGAAGGCTGCAATATGTTCATCAGGATGTGCCTTGCCATCACCTCTGAACTTGGGGAAGTTATTTTTGTTACCTTTGGGTAACTCATGCAAAGGCTAAGGAATGGCGAGAGGCCCAACACGATGGCCCCAAGGCAATGGTGCTTCCATCCTTGGAAAGATGGCTTGAAGGGGAATCAAAACACTAGCGAGAATCAGAGCATGGAGATTAGGGCTGAGTTGCTTATGAAGGAATAATACCTATAGGGGTTCTATTTTTAATAGGAGGAGTGCTTGTTGAATGAGATCTTCTATTCCTTCTAGTTGAAGGAAAAGGAAAACCTTGTTGTTCCAAAATTTAAAAATGAGAATCTTCAATACCAAGGGCCCTCCTTCCATGAGTAAAATGTGGAGTCGCCAGATCAAAGGATGATCAAGAAATTGTTCATAGAACTGGAATGTGTTTTAGGAAAAATGAATCCCCAGCTGAGTCACCAAAAATTGTTGGTCATCAAAAAGGGCTTTGTTGAGAGCAACACTCAGGGGATAAGAAGTCCCTCCTCTTTAATGGGAAAGGTTCCCTTATTTAAAAACCAAGCTTATTTACATACGTACAATGCATAGTTTTAATGTGGAACTTGGATATCATGAAAGAATTTTAAAATAAAATGGATCATCAACACAAAAGTACATGAGAGGAATGAAGAAGTGGGAATGAGCAGTAAAGGCATTCTCCAAAACTATAGATAAAAAAATTCCTTATGCATGCAGGTATAGAATTGTTTAGAATAAAACCATTTGTATTTGAATTAATAAAATGCTATTGTAAAGACACAAAGTTCTAGAAATAACATCCACAAGAATACAAAGCTTCTTGACATAATGCAGACAAATGATTCAACAGTATTCAATGGATAGCAAAGAATAACAGGATCAGATGGACAAAGAAAGAAAATCCTTTTGTATTGATTACTTTGCTACTCTTTACACTTTCAAAAATAAGCCAAGTTCCACGAAAATGGCGGAGAGAGACCATTATATAATTTTACAAATCAGTTACACTTGGTAACTACTTCTTTTAACTAAAAATTTAGTTAAAGGGATGCTCAACACAAAACCCCAACTAATTACAATAAGTTTGAAATGAGAAAAAGAAGGAGAGAGAGAAGCCAGGAGGGGAAGAAAAGTGCTCATGATTGGGAATGGCCCACTGACTTGAGGACCCATTGTCTAAACCTTTTCAAATCCTCTGCTATGTCTATACCACATGAAACCAATGTGTTGGTAGTATCCTCGGGTCCAATATCCCATACATTTCTCCATCTCCTTGTAAAAATAGGTGTGCATATGGTACACCTTATTCACTTCTTCGATGGTAGATTGAGAGAGAACATATTTCATTTATCTTATCTTTAGTGATGGAGTCCTCTTTGAACAAATTTTCTTTAATAAAAGCCCTTAATTGAGATTTAATTTCTGTAAGGAGAAGGGTACACCCGAGGTCTCATCATGGAGGCATTGAATATCCTTGAAAGATATTACCAAAGTCTTGAAAGCTCTCCTTCGCGCCACTATTCCTTAGTTCTCCCAAATCCTCCTCCAAAGACTTTGATTTTCCACTTTACGCCAATACCCATGACTTTGACAAATTATCCTTCACATCATCAAAGACCTTACTTGCCATCAAAATATTTTCATCAGTCTCGCCCCATCGTGTGAAGGTCTACTATGCACTGCTCCAAAGCTTGAGCTCTTTATCCATGTTTCCAATTGTGGAGGATAGATTTTATTACAGAGTATTTACCTTCTCATTGATCTTGAAGGCTTCACCAATGAAATTCAACCCTGCAACAAGCATGTCATCCACCATGGCCTCCATAGCCCTCCCATAGATGGAGTACTTGTGTATATCCTTGATGTTCTGGACTTCATCTTGGCTAAGAATCATAGGCGGTGGAAGGGAAGTCAGTGGGGTAGGGTCTAGAACTTTATCTTTAGATAGCAGTGACTTAATGAAACTAGAAAGCACTTAAGCCTGCTCCTCCAGCTACTCTCTAGTCTACTAACCTTTTTCTACCCTCCCAATGACCTTGGTGACTATTTCTTAAAGATTGTGTATTTCACCTTTAGGAGTAGAATCTCTCCTGGAGATCCTTGAGAGTTCCAAATCGGAGGCCTGCAAATCCTGCTCTGGATTGTCAACTTTGGGCTTGGCTATCTCAAGGAATTGCTGACCTTGGGCATCTATTACTATCCTTGAGGTTGTTCTAGCTTTCTTGGCAGGAGAAGAAAGAGTAGTACCCAACAAGGCCGCCAAAACATCAAAATTGGGCCTTAAGATCCATGAAGAAGACTTCCTCTTCCTACTATCAACAAAAGGTTATACCCATGCAAAAGTGCAAGAAGAGGAAGAGGGCGTAGTAAGAGAACCAATGGTGAGAGAACTCATGACACATAGATTGTTTGTTGTTGTGGCCTCTAATAGAGATGTGAGTGGGAGAAGATGAGGCATCTTAGACAGAAGAATCCATTTCTTGGAGGCTCGGTGCTTTATGAATTTCCTACTCCTTATCCATTGTGGTTTTGAAGCATCTGCGCAGGATTTGGCATTTCACTATCTTCACTCTCACCGAGAAAATGATGTTCTCTAGCCCAGAAGGTAGTTCAATGCTTTAGAAGAGGGTCTTCTTCAATGGGATCCTTTTTACCTCCTTTACCTTCTTCCGATAGACTGAGTAGAGGAGGAAGGATTTGAGGACTCATGTCCTTTACTTGTTGAAGGAGGAGTTATGCATGTACCTTTAAACTCGGGTGTTTGTGCCTCTTTCCTGGTGTCAAGGTTTCGTAGAAGAGGATTCTCTGTGTTCTTCCTCAGCTCACGAACCTTTCTATCAACCCATAATTTGGTCCTTACCGGGAAAGGGGCAACGATTTCGCCAAATAATCTTTTTCCCTCTTAAACTAGTCCAGATCTTCTAAAGGAGTGTGCTTAATCACAGTCTCATATTCATATGACAAAATGTTAGTGTTGTCATCCTAAAGTCCTTCAGGAATTTGATACATGTTAAGCTCTTGAATTAATCGAAGAGTAAATCTACTATAATGCCTCCTTTTGGCCTCAAAATCATCTGTGTAGTCAGCCCAATAATCTTCAAAGTGTTTGCCCTATGATGGTAGTTGATTATGAGATTTAGTTCAATGAATTTCTTTAAGTTAAAAAAAGTTTTGGGCCTCAATAAGTGGATAGTGATGGGATCTAGGGCTCTCTCTATGTTCCGGGCATACATAGTTGTCTTGCATGTATAGTTCCCAAAGATATGGGAAGTGTAGACCCAAAGTGGTTTTCTTATCTCAGTAGGTTTCATGTAATTTATTCGATTGTCTCGCACACCTCAATTAGGGCCATCTTATCACTAAAAATATGGGGAGTTTAAGAGGAGTACTCTCATAACCTTGCTAAGCTTTGATGTAAGAGAACCTTCTTAACTGAATGAAGTAGGCTCGTATTTCGCTATTAGGCTCATGACTTCTTCAGAGAACCTCCTGCAGTGTCACTCACAAGAATTCTTACAATGTACATGGTGAAAGCATCATTCACCCTCCTAAAATTGTGATTACTAGTGTCCAGGGTGAACTGAGGGCAGTAAGCATATATAGGATCACCCTTCTGAGCATCAATGTATGTAAAGCCAAACCACTGTCTAGATGTTGCAAGGGTATACATCAGGTAGGAAGTCATGTAGAAATTTTTTTTGTTTTACATGGAACAGTTGTACTTTTAAATTCATACAGATGATCTCTGCCAGATTGATGTTCTCAGGTACCTTCACACACTATGTTGATAAGTGGGCACATCCAAAAGTGGAACTCATTGGTAGAGGGTAATCCCATGACCCGAGCTAACAGGATTATGAAGTTTGATAGCTCCTCATTGAAATCATACCTAACCAAATCTTTGGATAGATGGGATGCCCCTTTACTTAGGTTCTTTGACCATGACTTCACCACTCTTGCCTTATATTTCTCATTGTCTTGGTCGAAGAGTGTGTGTGCTTGATTTTGGGAGATATCTATAGAATTATCCATCTCTAGGATCCTTAGGTAGTGGCAATGGCAAAGTGGAATCAAGTTTGGCAATGAAATCCCCATCCACATTTGTTAATTCACTCGTATCGGGTTGAAATGAACCCCGCAGTGAGCACCATGTTGGCACATTGCACCGAGATTGGGAAACCAGTAGTGAATGCCAGCTACTATCATTAATCATCTATGTAATAGAGAGTTGGGTTGGGTCCGTCAACCTGGTCCAAAATCACCAAAGTCCAGTGACGAACTTCACTGTCCCCGATATCGGGAATGGCATACTCAAGTAGAGAAACCTTCTCCTGGCCTTGGAATTTAATCTTCATGTTGATAGTACTTAGAAAAACAAACTCACAACTTGAATCCATGATGAAATTACAGGGGGGAATGGGGATGCGAACAAAGATTTCAATTGCAAGAGGTATGAGCAAATGGTAATGAGAAAGCAAAGTGTGGAAAAATGCGTGGAGGGTCAGTCTATTAAATAGCCATTTAGGAGAGAGAAGGTTATAAATGTTCATTAAATTCATATCCACCAATTCAAAAAGCAAGCATTGAGGAAGAGATAGAAAAATTAGCTCGAATGGCCTTTGGTACATTTGGGACACGTGGGACGTAAAAGTGTGATTCAGTGATGTGGGTTATGTAGGGACATAATACACAAATGCTTTGGGACATGAGGGACCAAAGTATGGGAAGTGCACGATGCAGCCAACGCAGGTGATCGGGGAACAGAGAGCCCAAGTGAACTTGGGACAGTTGGAACAAAAAGTTCCGATGGGCCCGCAAGTAAAAATATTTTGAAGGAAGCTTCGATCGGTGAATAGAGAGCCCAAGTGAACTTGGGACACATGGGACAAAAATTTCCAATAGACCCACAAATCACACAAATGACTTAAAAAACATAGATTTTTTCTAACTTCTTGACTTTTCCCTTTACGAGTAACATCGAGAAAAAGTGTTAACTCAAAAAATTTCAATTCTTGACATTCGAAAGAGGGGAAATTTTTAGAGAACAACAACATGTTGTTGGCATTTTACACAATGCTTAACATAGTCACAACAATCATGATTGAGGGTCGTGCACGATAATAGCCTAGGTGAAGAATGTGTTTAGAACGGCAAGGCCCTTTGAAATGACTCTGCACATATGCCGTTACTGAACCTCTTTAATGGTATAGGGGATTTGAGTTGGTAAGGCATCATAAGAGGATCTTTGTCAAAGACACATTTATAGAGGAGCCCACCCATGATGACATAATGAGTGGACATTTTGAGAAAGGCGCGTTGTCCATTATGTGGGAGATCAGGAGGTAATATAGAAAGGGAAAGGTAGTCCGCAAGCTTCTTATAACAAAGGTCTTGTGTGTTTAGTGAAGCATTTTGGATGAGGTTAATACAACAAGATTTATAAGAAGGTCTCGGTATGCATTTTACGGTAAAAAATATGTACGAATCGTTAGGTGAAGTGGGTATTTGGGAAGCAAGGTAGGCCATGGTATCTGCAAATTTATTGGTGGATCATGGAATGGTTTGAAATTTATAGCGATCAAAGGTAGTCAACATGATGCCGATGTAACATTTGTACTTTTGAAGTCTTTCATTGCGACACCTGATAAACACCATTGACACGGTTTACTACCAATTGAGAATCATCAAAGATATTAATGGACTTAACCTCTAAGGCATAGGTAGTCATGAGACCCAATACGAGTGCTTCGTATTCGGTGATATTGTTGGTGCATTTGAAGTCGAGTTTGAATGATAAGGGCATGGGTTAACCATCAAGAGGAATGAGGATGATGCTGCACCACCCCACACTTGAAATTTGGAACCATCGAAGAATAAGGTCATTTGGTAAGGGTCATCATCTAAGAGAGGTTAACAATGGATTTGTCAGGGAAATCAAAGTTTGAAGATTGATTCCCAGAAAGAGGCACATCAACGAGCTGGTCAGCAATGGCCTAGCCCTTGATATATTTTAGGTGGATGAATTCGAGGTCTAGGTTAGCAAGAAGCATGAGCTAATGTGCGGCACATTGATTTTGGTAACGTTTAGCATACATGAAGTGTAAGGGCTAAGTGTTGGTCACAACATAGGTTTTGTGGTTGAGTAGGTAATGGAAGAGTTTGGTGGTGACAAAAACTAAGGCTAAGAAAAGTTTTTAGGGTGGGTGTATTGGGTTTCGTAGTCTATAAGGGTATGACTTATGTAATAAACCGCCTGCACCCTATTCTTTTCGTCATGATGAGAGAGCATAGCCCCTAAAGAGTGATCGGTAGAAGAGATGTATAGGTAGAAGGGTTGGTCATCTTTAGGTGGGACGAGAACGGGTGGTTGGAGAAGGTATTGTTTTAGGGCCTCAAAATCGTTGTGGCAGTGGTCATCCCATTTGAAAGAGACATCCTTTTTGAGAAGGTGATGAAATGGTTGACAACGGTCAGAGAGTTGGGAAATAAATCGACGAATAGATTGCAGTTTACCTTGCAGGCTACGAGAGTTGTTTAAGGTTAGTCAGGATAGGAATTTCCAAAATGGCCTTGACTTTAGTAGGGTCAACTTCTATACCATGGAGGGAAACAATAAATCCTAGGAGCTTTCCTAAGAGAACCACGAAGATGCACTTTTTAGGCTGAAGGTAGATGTAATATTTAATGAGGCAGTCAAAGATGGTTTCGAGGAAAGTGATATGCTCAGCCCGACATTTAGATTTGGCCAAGAGATCATCCACGTAATCTTCCAATATGCGATGCATGATATCATGGAAGATGTAAGTCATAGCACGTTGATATGTGGCACGGGATTTTAAGGCCAAAAGGCATGACTCGATAGCAGAAGGTCCCCTAAGGGGTAATGAATGTGGTTTTATGTTGACCCTCCTGGAGCGAGCAAGATTTGGTTATAGCGAGAAACCATCCATAAGTGATAACATCTCATGGCCAATGGTAAGGTCAACCAACCGGTCAATACCGAGTGCAAAGGAAAATCATCTTTTGGACGAGGCAAGGTTGAGGTCACGAAATCGGTGAAAATATCGAAGTCCCCTTGTCACTTTAGTGACAAGGATGATGTTAGAAATCCATTAGGGGTAATCGATGGGTAAGATGAAGGAAACTGAGAGAAGGTGTTGAAGTTCTTCTTTGACAAGAAGAGAAATGTGAGGGTGCATTTTCCTCAACTTATGTTACGGGTTGGGCATCGTGAATGGTTACAATATTGTGGACCACGATAGTGGGATCAATGTCAGGCATGTTAACATAGGACCAAGTGAAGCGCGGCTATGATTTTTAAGAAAATAAGTTAGGGCTTCGATAATCAATTCATTCAGCCATTGTTTTCATCTTAAAAGGTAACAACCGGTGAATATAAGAATCTTTAGCACCAAGGTAGGTGAGTATGAACTCATCATCCCGACATTGAATGACATTAATAGAAGGAGTATTGCCCCTATCATGTCAAGACACAAGAAAGGAAGAGAGGAAGGAGCCTTGTCATGGCGGTGATAGGTTAAAGGCCCTAAGGAAATGGTATTTATGAAAAAAATAGGAGGGATAGATTCGGGATCCATCGACTCCGTTGGTGAAGGTGGTGAAGGTGGGGTAGGTGAAGAAGGTAGAGAGGGTCAATGTCTTCAATGAGTTCAATACAGGATTTTTGTTAGGTAGTTCGGTAAAACTGATTCCACTATGATCTTTGTGTTTATGCATGGTACATGAAATAACAATGTGTGACAATGTTGCTCATAAAGGCAAAGCCAAAACCCTTCCCAGCACGGTGTATGAAGGTGTGAGCAAAGTGGTGGTTGGTAAGTGACTAAAGGTCATCAAAAAAGGTCGGGTTTTTATGGTGGTTGGGTGTGTAAGTGGAAATATATAGTCCCACATATGTAAGATGGGTACGGAAGTGGGGAGGACCATAGAGGAGATGCTCGCCTATGCGGTGATCATCATACTAAGGATTTTTGTGAAGGTTTCCATACTCTTATGGAGTAAGGAATGTATTGACATTATATAGGTGATACTCCCCATAGTGAAGCGTTGAAAAACACCTTCCAAGGGATCATTGGTTCATATATTGGTGGATGGAATGGAGGAAACATTAGAAGTTAGATCATGGAGGTGTTGGTTAGTTGGGAAGCTGATGTGTGATTGGTAGAAGCAACAACAGTGGTGGGAATAGAAGATTTGGGTGAAGGTGAGGTTGCAACAACACTAGTGGATGGGGTCGTGTGTGAAGAAGATGTAGGTAGGGAGGTAGATACCTTAATAGGTACAAAGACATCATTTCGGGTAAAGCATGTTGCAGGTTTTGAAAGGTGATTGGTCAACTAGAATGGTATAGGAATGTCCTTCATGTTCAAACTTTACACATCGGTGCAAAGTAGAAGGAACACAACCCATGGCACAAATCCAGGGTCTACCAAGTAACAAATTGTATTAAAATTCCCTTCTAGAACATAGAACAACTCGAGAAACAAGATGGGACCCACACAAACATGGAGGATGATAGTGCTAAGTGTAGAGGTGATAGCGTCATTGAATGAATGTAACATGACTGGATGTTTATGCATGCAGTTGTTGGGTATGTGCATTTGTTCAAATGTGTGAGAGGAGATGATGTTAATGCTAGTACCCCCATCGATCATAACATGTCAAATGCGTATATTATCGATATGGATGGAGATGAAAAGTGTAGGATCTAGGTCATTGGTTTGGTGGGGGACAATTTCGTCATCCGAGAAACTAAGGATAGAAACTTGGTGAACATGTGGAGGTGATGAGGTAGATGGAAATTTGGTGAGTGAGGCGACATGATGAGGTGTGATAATAGATGCTACATGTGTGGGGTCATTAGGTAAAACCTCAATATATTGAAGAACCTCCATCGAGCTTGATGATGGGATTACGAGGTTTGGATGAGGTCGTATAAGGATATTTTGAGGGGAGATTGGTGTAATTATTTGAGCATGGTGTGATGTGTGACACCATTATAAATGGGGTAGAGTGCAGCCAGATGGTTATTTTAGGTATGGGTGCGAGATGGTATGTTGGGTATAGGATTGGTTGGTGGGTTAGCTACCTTTTCTTTTCCCTTATCTTTCCGAGCACATGTAGTGACATGTATCATGTTGATCGAGGGGAGTTGGAAAATGGAGAAGGTGTAGGGTGAGTGGTATAATGACACGATGGGAAAAAACCTACTTGAGGAAAAACCGTATGAGGTGAGTTGGGTCCAATGACATTTGGGTGGTGCCATGGAAAGTTCTCTGATGTGAACCATGTTAATTTAGAATTTTGGGTGTGGTTATAGGGAAATTTGTGAGGGTGGAGGTTGTGATATAGGTGTAGGAGGAAGATGTGAAGAAGGTGGCGAGGGTGAGATAGGTTCATCATCTAGGAGATCATCATCATCAAAATTAGGTGGAAGGACATAATTGAATAAGAATGACCTTTAGACCCTTACATTCTCCACATCATGTCCCGGCACATGATGGTAAGTGCAAATTTTAGTATCATCAAACCTTAATTTCTTAGTTTTCTTATAAGTACTTGACGAAGTAGATAAGGTAAAGGTGGTAAGAGGAATACCTAATTTAGGATGGTTATAGGTTGTATGTGTGCATATCTAAATTCCAAATCAAAGTGATTGTGAGACCTTCCTTTTAGCTAGGAGGAACTACCTATATAAGAATAAAAAAAAGACCAACCAAGAGGGTTAAACAATATATGTAGTGGACTACCTAGCATATGCTAGATCCTGGAAGTACAATACCTCCTAGATGGTGTCAATCCACCGTTTAAAACAATTTAATGCTGAAATAAAGTAAATATCTTCCTACCGTAGCTTAATATGATTTAGGCATCTCATACAAATGCAATAGGCTAGATCTAATCTAATCTAACAGGCTAGGCTAGAAGGAGATCCAGGAGAGGTCAAGTAGGTTGGTTATAGGTGAATATGAGCTAACATCCTAGGTTAGATACAGATCCAAGCTCAAATAGGTGCTCAAGTAGGTATATGTCAGAACAAAGTTACATCTGCGGCAGAGATCAGAAACATGAGACTCGACCACGGTTTTATGGAACCAATGATAGTTTTACTATAATCGGAGATGGTCGGGAGATAAGCTGACGATGGTTAAGTTAGGTCGGTGGAATCACACAGTCTGGGTTTTTGGAGTTTTGGGGTGAAAGTGGAGTGGATAGCAGATAGGAATTGATCATAGAGGGGGTGTAGATATCTTGCGAAGGTCTGAGATTATTGAGGAGGTCAAAATATGAAATTGGGCCAAGTATTAAGATGATTAGGTATGGAAGGTGGCTGTAGCTAGAGAGAAGGAATGGACAGATGGTAAAAGACTAGGCTCCTTTACCAAAAATACTACAGATGATGATTAGAAAATGAAATAGAGGGAAGGAGGATACTTACTCTTCTGTGAGGTACAGAAGTCTAAAAAATGATGAAGAAGTTACTACGTTAGAGGATGTCGGGAAGAAAGTCTCACTATTGTGCCAGTGTATTTGGTTGCCTTTGTTGATCACAAATCAATCTTCATTTTGTTGTCGTGTCTAAAGAGATCAAAATAGAGATCAGAAGTCTTCCAAACAAAAACCAACCCATATTACAAAGCTATAGATGGGTCTAAATAGGCCATTTGGTCCATTCCGGCATAATCGGCATCAGTTTAGGGTGAACCAACATCAGTTTGGGTGAGATATCTCGGGTTGTTCAAAAATTGCATGGCAAGTTGCTCCGCCATTTGATAAGTGTTTTTCTTTGTTCTCGGGGTGAAAACCCGACCTTAGGAGGCTTTTAAATGTGAGGTGAGGGGATGGGTCTAATGTTAGGTTTTATTTAGGACATTGGTTTAGGGTTTAGGTTAATGGGTCAAATGATGGGGGTGGTTAGGTGAGGTACATTTAATAAAGGAAATTGTATTGAATAGGTGTGTGAGGGTGGTGAATTAATTTAATGTAAATAATTAAATTAATACGTGTGTGGGTAAAGGTTATTAACTTAATTAAAATAATTAAATAAATATGTATGGCGGTAAATGGTCTTAATGTAATTAAAGTAAATAATTAAAATGTGTGGGGTGCGGGAGGTAGGTGATAAGGTGTTGAGGATGAGGAAGTGATTATAGGGCTATGCAAGGGGACCAAGGTGATTATGACATGATTTCGGTGTCTACACTTACCAACCCTACTTATGAATTATAGGACATATTTTGACCATTTTAATGCATTTTTTAGTGTAAAAAGTGTCAATAATTACACTTGTTACTTACCACATTTAATTTTTTCCTTGATAAGCATGGTGTGGAAGTTGGAGTGTCATGTGGGCATGTCATAATTTTTACATGTGCATTTAATTACTTTGGGCTTGGTGTTTTACTTATGTGTTGGAATGGAGGGATGATTAAGTTGCATCCTACATGGAGCCACCTCATTATCCTCACATCCGTTTTCTATTTATTGGATGTTTTTCTCCGATTTTGAGTTACTTGACTTTTTTTTCTTTTCTTGCACTTTTTAAAATTGGTCTTGTTTTTCACAATTGGAGTTTCATCTTTGATTGAGCTTGGTGTGAAGGATACTAAAGCTTGTTGAGAAATGGAATTGGAATCTTGATTGATATGTAGGATCTCCTCCTTTTTCACAATTTTTGTATTAATGTATTTTGATGTATAAATTGTGTTTGTTTGTATATTGTATGAGTGTTGTGGTTATGTTGTTTGTGAATGGGTATATTCCTTTAAGTTGTGTGTGGGATATGGATTTATGGGACCATTGGGGAGGGAAAATGGATATGTGAGGGATGCATTTTGGACGGAGTGTGAGTTTGAGTTCAACCTATCGGGAGTGAAAAGGATAATATGGATATATTTTACATATTTCCAAGTGTAGAAATAAGGATTTGATTATGTCTTGAGTTTTGCACATGGAGGCTTTTCAGTGGAACTCCTACATCACTTAGGAGATAAAAGGAGTTTGTGTCCATATTCCATTGCTCCTTGTAGGCTCTTTTTTTCAAGTCTTTGTTCTTGTTGGGAAAGTTGTAATATTGTTTGAGTGTATTATTTGAATGTGTTATTTTTTGGAATGCATGTTGTGAAATCCTTTTGTTAAAGTTGTCAAATGTTACATAATACCCATTAGTGTTATTTGGTTGGGGCTTAGGGGCCAAAAATAGGGTGGCTTCTCCTCTTATTGGATTATAGGTTGGGTAGGGCGTTGCATATACCCCTTTCCTTGTATTATGAACCATTATTTGAAGAATTTGAAGAGGTGGAAGAGAAAAAATGAAGTGTGAATGATTCATGCTATGTTCAAGCCAAAGGAAGCAACTTTGAAATGTTGTTTCAATCTTGAAATAAAGAAATTTGTATCTTGTAACTTATTCTTTTATATTGTTCGAAAGAAGAACTTTTGTATTGAAAGAAAAATGAACTTTGCTCTTGAGAAAAATGGGGGGTGTATTGTTGTATTGTTGAAAATTGTATTATTGTAAAAAAAGTTCTTATAGAGTTTATTATCAAGTTTTGTTGTATTAAAAAGGGTGAAAGAAGAATGTAAGAAATTTATGCTTGATTTTCCTTGTTGGAATGGCTATCACTTTTGTTGTGTAAAGAAAAGAAATGGTACTTAGTAATTGATTGAATTTATTTCCTCTCTTTTAAAAATTATAAGTAATTTTGTTGAAAATGAAATCTTGTAATTGTTTTTATACACTATTGCAATGGAAAAACTATGTACTTGGTAATTTTAAGTCATGAAACGAAGATATGACATCAACCTATCAACTAATGAATTGTAGACACCTTAATTAAAGTTAATGTTGCCTTAGAAACCAACCTAAGTAGAAAATGTTTTGAAAAATGCTTGAATTTAAGGTTCTATTTTCGGGGAAAAATGTCGCCTTGCCGAGTGGCGGTTTCAGATTTATCACCCATCACAAAGTAGCGGTCGATCAAACACCCACTAGGTAGGAGGTGGTTTCATCGATTCAACGGAAAAATAAATATAACAATTGTGAAAAATCTGGATTGAATTTAAATGAAATCTAAGTTTTAAAACTTCAAGTTGAAACTACCAATAACTAGTAAATGATCAAACTCAGCTTTTTTCAGCATATAAATCCTCTTACGGGCATCCAAATGTGTAAAATCTCTTAGATCTAATAAAATGGGGTTTCCAAATATTGAACTCAAAGAATATATATATTAAATACTAAAACCATATTCATGGTGGAATATCTACAATAAGCAAATGAGGAACCTTACAATAGAAACCCCTTGAATAAAATAAACTATGAAGAGACTAATGGAGGATGATTTCTCCATTTACAACTAGAACCAAATAAATTTCTCCATGGTTTCACTTATTTATTTCATGATTTTTCCTCTTTCTCCTTTTCCTAACCTATAAAATAAGAATGAACAAATGAGGATGAAATTGAGGAAAATAGAAATAAAAAAAAAAACCTATAAGGATATTTAGGGAAACCCAAATCCAATCATTAGGATAGATTTGATCTAATGTCTTGGATTAAACCATAAACCACTTAAGGGAGGTATTTATGTGGGAATGAAATTTAAATTAAAGTAAATGGGTAATGGGGTGAATGGGGTAACTTAGTAGCTAGACAAAATAGTTAAACTTTTTCTATAGGAATAAAGTAAACTTGGTGCATGGTAATTAAGTAAACTAACAGAGTTGGGTAAATGTTTAAACCGTAAATATTTTTAGGAAGTAAATTAATAAAGTTTAATTATTAATTTACTTCCAACTTCCGCAAGGTCATGTATAAATATTAATTGGGATATTTATTTATTTTTTGATAATGTCTAACCTTGCAAACCCTTTTTAAAACAAAGTAAAAAAATTAAATTTATTTACCGTGATTTTGACTATTAAATTATTAGCTTTTATTTTGTTTTGACAAGTAGATTTTTGTGGGTGTTATAGCTTCTCCTTACGTGCTCCTTACTCGAATCATCATCTAATATTTCAACTTGGTTGAATTAAAACTAGGCTCGATTTGCTGCGTTACGATTTCTTGGTATATTGACTTATTTTTTCCTTTACGCCTGCGACATATACATGTGTTCTCCTGAGATGGGTTTTTAACAAGATGTTTTGAATCAAGATGAGTGATCTATGTTATTTTACATGGTTTTCGAGTCAACATTTGGTGATTGTATCCCTTTTTCTACATCATCCCTTGAACAACTTGCTCAATGTTTCATCATATCATTTATCTTTAGGGCATGGTCTCCTTACCTTTATCTTTTATAATTTTAGTATAATTTGGTTATCAATTTGTAATAGAATAAAAATATTAAACTATTATTTGCTCAAACAAATGAATATTTTAATCAGATCACTAGTGTAATCCATAAAACAACACCTCGTGATTTTCTACCAACTTAAAATTTGACCTCAGCGTGTCGTGACCACAACTTAATGCATTGCTAAAACCAGGTCTCGAACCTAGTTCTCGGTAATCGTTGGTTTTGGCAAGATCTAGATGAGGTTATAAAAGAACCTTTTTTACCTTGCAAAATTATAAAAACACAATTTCAAAGATGTGAAAACAACACTCGAGCATTGTAAAGGAGATGTTAAATGTCATATGTTTTCCTTCTTATGTAGTGAGTCACATCAAGCATTATCTTCACTTCTTTGGCATGATTTTGTAGACTATCTTTGGAATACAAACTAAGCGATGTCGGTTGAGGAATAGCCATCGATCACCCATGGACCAGTATCGATTAGGAAAGGAGAAACCGACATCGATTAAGGCTAGTGGAACCGATTACCATGCATGAATACTATAATTAAGTTACTGGGAATTATGTCTATATTTATTTATAAATTGAATATAATGGTTATAATTACATAGCTTAAGTGCCCTAAGATTGTATATGTATATATAAGCATAAAGCTAGGGTTTATAAGAGTGAATTAATTAAGAATTAAGAGAATTTTCTGTTGATGCGTAATCACATCACCCTTGATTATCCGTAAATCAATGGGTTTGAAACTATCGATGTGATTTCATAATATGGAGCTTTTCCCAAAATCTGTGGGAATTTTTATCGAGTAATCTCTCTAGGTAAAGGCCAATTCCTATTCCTCTATTCGATGCTCACATCCAAATTGTAGAGGATATACTCTAACTTTCTAAGAAGACAAGGTAAAGAATATTATAAGAAAATAAACCTAAAATAAAAGAGGTGATACACCAAAAGGAATGCTAAACACCTAATTTTCAGTTAAACACAAACAATAAAAATTTAATATAACCACCATCCATAGATAACCAATATTACAATGAAAGATTATGGAGATGTAATGAACATAAGAGGGTTGAAAAATCATCCATAAACTTTTATTATTGCTCTAAAGATGATACAAAGTTGCATTACTGATGGCCAAGAGGTAAGATTGAATTTCACGGTCTAGATGGGAGGTTTGAACTCCAAAAATTCACTTACAGACAAGAGAAGAAGGGAGGTGCAAAGCCAAATTATCCAACCTTTAGAAAAATACCCCTCCTTACAATATATATGAAGAATGAGAGAAGGAGATGAGAAGAATTTGAAATCTTGCTTCAACCACCCCAAAATGCATTGAATTCACCTAAAAAAATGATGGGTTCCATGAAAAAAATCCATACCTCCATGTACTATGCCTTGTTGGGAAATAAAGGAAGCCCATACTTCATTATTTTGGTAGGTGAGAAGCATGGAACATCCTCTAAAATTGTGGACTATTTTTCTCCATTTTGAATAACTTAGTCCCACTTGGTTTACTATTGTTTAGAGGAGACTTTAAGATTTCCAAAAGTCCTTTCTAGTGCAAATCTAAGCTCCCAGTCAAAATTTATGGCCATTTGAAGGTTGGGGTTTCATTTTGTGAAATGCAAGTTCTTGATCTTCATTTTTGGTGTCTAAAATGCATCTAACCTCTGAAATCCCAAAATTGGGACTTTCGAACATTTCCATTTCAGAGATTGAGTTCTTTGGAGTTGGGCTTGGATGAACCAAAACTCGAAACTCTGAAACCCAAAAGTCTAAAATTTCAGACTGGAACTTCAAAACTTTTTCCTTTCGGACGTGACACATTCAACCTCCAAATCGCCTCAAGATTTCTGAAACTCCAAAACCCAAAACTCATAAACTCCAAAAATGTTGTTGTGTTGACCCTGAACCAAGTTTGGCTTTTTGATATCTAAACATTTCAGATTTTGGGCTTTCGGGTTTCAAACATTTTTAGTTACTTTTCCTATTTTTTTAGAAGACTCAAACTACGAATTCCACATCTCTAAAACTTTTAGAATTTGAGTTTCCAAACTTTTCCTTTTTCACACCTTTTTCAAAATTTTCCTGCCTTGTCTCGAAATGCCGAAAATGTGAAGTCTGAAAACTTTGAGCCTTTCTCCATTCTTCCACTTGAGCTCTGATCTCCTTCGATGTTCCCTTGGCCATTCATTTTTCGACCTTGCATTTCCATTTTCAAGCCTTCCTACAACCTGATTTTCAGAATTAAAATGTGAGCTCGCATGACTAAACCAACCTCTCCATTTCCTCATGTGCAAGGTCACGTTTGATCAAATTTTTCCCGAGGGAAAAATTGGATAAAAGTTTCCTTTAGAGATAAAAAACATAATTTTGTAGAGAATAAAGTACAAGACATCCAAGAAGGTGTTGAAGATTTCAAATCTTCATTGTATTTCCTCTGTGAAAATAAATTGGTTGCTTGGTGGACGTAGTCCACATCGGATGAACCATGTTAAATCTTGTGTATTGTTTCTTCTTATTAATTTACGTAATGATTTATTTATTCTTAGATCTAATTAATATATTAGTACAACCGGTGTGTTAAGCCAAACAACCGTATCGAGTATTTTTTTTTAGGGTTGTGTGTGTTGACACATTTACTCGAAAGGGATTTATTATTGAGTGGGAGTAAAGCAATGGGAGAAGAAGGCAAACTCATAGTAGTTAAATTTGATTGCCATGACTATCTATTATGGAAGATGCGGGTGGAGGATTATCTATATCGAAAGGTTTATACTTACCATTGGATGAGAAGGAAAGACTGCAAAGATGACTAGTCAAGAATGGAATATTCTTGATAGAAAGGATATGGTATTATAAGATTAATTTTGATAGCATCTATGGCTTTGAATATTACCAAAGTAGGATTTATGGTGGATTTAATGAAATATTTAACAAATCGATATGAAAAACCTAATACTTCAAATAAGTTTATTTGATGAAAAAAATTTTAATTTAAAGATGCAAGAAGGTGGATTTACATCAAGTCATTTCAATGATTTTTGGTCTATGGTAAATCAATTAAAATTAGTTATTATTCTATTTGAGGATGAAGTGAAAGCCCTTTTATTGTTATGCTCTTTTTCATTTAGTTGGGATAACTTGGTCATGGTTGTTAGTAATACAACATTTGTTACTAATGTTTTAAAGTT
Organism: Taxus wallichiana var. yunnanensis; assembly: GCA_018340775.1. Lineage (NCBI taxonomy): Eukaryota > Viridiplantae > Streptophyta > Pinopsida > Cupressales > Taxaceae > Taxus > Taxus wallichiana. The sequence continues at coordinate 158,378,973 of CM031237.1, forward strand.
TGATGATGTGGTTATTATAATCTTGAATGAAGAAATACGCAGGAAACGACAGAGAATCATCATCCTGGGAATTCTTTGAATGTATAAATCAAGGGAAGGCAAAAGGAGAGATCTAAGAGCAAGAATAATTTGAAATCAAAGTCTAGGAATGGACGATCTAAATCTAGAGGTAGAGGTATAATCTGTTGGAGTTGTGGAAAGAAAGGTCATGCATAGAAGGATTGTTGGTTCAAGGAAAACAAAATGAATGTACCAGAGAAAGGTAAAGAAGAAAATGTTTCTATAAAAGAGGTAATGTAAGATGCACTAATTCTCTCCTTGGATACTAAAATTGATTCATGAGTTTTATATTCAGAAGCTTCTTTCCATGCAACCCCTAATAAGGGTTATTTTAGAAAAAATGTCAAGAGTAATTTTAGTCATGCTTATTTATGAGATGATGAAGCATCCATTATTACTAGTAGAGGTGAATTTCATCTTAAATTATACAATGGAAATACACGGATACTAAAATATGTGAGGCATGTTCCAAGTCTTAAAAGAAATCTAATTTCTGCATGAAAATTATGTGAAACTAGCGCATGGTTACACTCACAATCGAATCTTGGATATTTACCAAGGGATCTCTTGTTATAGCAAGAGGAAAAAAATAGGATCATTTAATTTATCAACCTTTATTACTTATTTATTTTCTGTTCTATCTACTTTAGATTCAGATACAAACATGTGCACAATCGGCTAGGCCATATGAGTGAAAAAGGAATGCATATCTTAAAGGTAAGTTATCACATATGAAACGTGTAGATCTTAATTTTTGTGAGCATTATTACAAGTTTCTAGTGATTTTGGATTTTGGTTTTGGGATTTAGAAGGTTCTAAGATAATTAGGAGTCATGACATTGATTAGAATGAAAAGAGAATGTACATGGATCAAATTTTGGTACCCAAAGGTGAACCGATGGAGAAGTTTGTGGATGAAAATGAACTCTCGGATTTAAAATTAACACCTACAGGTTTACATAGTAACTAGTATCGGTTTACCCCTGACCATCATCGGTCCTCTATACCAAGATCAATTTTAGAAGAGAAAGACTAACATCGGTTAGCCGAATTGGTGTCGGTAGAAGGTCGTGTTGTAAATATCTCCCCCGGGTAGATATAGACAAGTAGAAGAATATGGAAATCAAAGAAAGTCAAAACCTCGATATTTATTACGTCACAAATAGCCAAGGCGCAGTAAGTGGCACATGTAAAGATATGTCAAAATGAAAATGGATGCGCCAAGGCACAGGTAAGTGGCGCACGTAAAGAGATGTCGACATGAAAATGGATGTGCAAGCGCAGTAAGTGGCGCACGTAAAGATATGTCGACATGAAAATGGATGTGCAAGGCGCAGGTAAGTGGCACACGTAAAGAGATGTCGACATGAAAATGGATACGCCCCACAGCACGGGTAAGGGTATGTCAACATGAGGATGGATGCGAAAGGCGCATCTTCAGGAGGCGCAACACTTGAGCGCCGACAGAAGTAAACCCGACCCGAGATATTCGATGGCAATAACTTTTCACATGGAGCTCCGATTCACGCAAGGTTGGACTTTTCGAAAGCTTACGAGGTCCTCTATCCAACTACGATAGGATATCTTTAATTGGGTGAGAAAAAGTTCTTAAAAATGTAAAATACATTTTGCCACTTTTTAGGTTTGCTAGGGTTCTCACCTACCACCATAATGTGATGAATTAAATGCAACCTAGAGGTGGTAGGGGTAGATTTGGAGTTCCTCTCTTTTCTCTCTCATTCTTCCTATAAATTGTAAGGAGGGGCTTATTTCTAAAGGTTGGACATTATTGTTTTGCCCCTCCCTTCTTCTCTTTGGTAGGTGAATATTTGGAGTTCAAACCTCCCATCTAAAACTGTAATGCAACTTTGCCTCTTGGCATTTTGTAGTGTATCGTATCAATCTTTGGAGAAAATAATACATGTTTGTGGATGATTCTCAACCCTCTCTGTGTTCATTTACATCCTCTTGATCTTTCACTGCAAATCTGGTTATCTGTGCATGATCTTGCATTGCATTTTAATGGTTTGTGTTTATTAGCAAGACAGGTGTTCTTCATTCCTCGGTGCATCACCTTTGTAGTTTAGGTTTTATTTTATGCATCTTCTTACCCTGTCTCCTTGGAAAGTTAGTTTAGGTTTTGAGTAAACCCTCTACATTTTTTACGTGTGCATCTAAACAGAGGAATAGGAACCGGCCTTCATCCGGAGAGCTTTTCCGATTTCGCAAGGTCCCACACTTGGGAAAAGGTCCATGTTATGCAATCACATTGAGAGTCTCAACTTATCAGGTTGTAGACATTTAGGGGTGTTGTGATTCACCATCAATAGTTTTGGCACGCCCGGTGGGACCAAGAAGTCATTTCACAATATTTGAAGGAATTTTCAAGAAATTTAAACTAAAAAATTTGCAGGTTTTTACAATTGCAGATTTTTCACCTTCCAGTGAACATTGAAATCGATTTTCAAGGACTTAACTTCCTTGAAACAATTCAAAATTTCACCAGTTGATATATTGGGGGATTATCTTCAAAAGGGTATTATTAGATTTTTGAGATTTTGACTTTCAAAATTTCATGGTTTTTAGTATTTGGTTTTCCGGTTGCCTTGCATGACTTGAGTTTCACTGTACCTTACAGGATTAGTAATTACCTGCACGGGGACCCGATAACGGAATTGAAGAATTATATCTTTCGGATCCTTAAAAGTTTTAATTGCTATTTTTAATATTGTCGGGTTTGGTGTGTAACTTGGCAGATCCAAGCATTTTGAGGCTCGTTCTCTACACATCTAGCGACTCGAAGGGATAAAATTCAAGTGGTATAGCAGCACAAGTTACCGGGCACATGAGAAGAATTCAAACCAAGTCTAATACTCAATAAGAGGGTCTATTTGTCCACTTACAACTATCACGAGCAGAGAAAGGAGAGGAAAAAGACCACGAAGATCACCTTCTCCACCTAACAGGACCTTGTCTACACCTCCACCTGGTAGACCTTTTCTTGCATCAACCAAAGTTCTTAGGCCAATCGTAATGGCACATCTACCACCGAATCCTTTTATCAACTTCACTGGCAGCAACCCACTTGCCCTCAATGCACGAATCCAGTTCTAATTGCAGCATTGAAGAACATTTCATTTTTCACTAGAGAAAATCATACCACTCGGTGATCATGTCAAAGACATTGCTTTAACATTTGTGTAATCCATGAGATAAATGAAATGGATGTTCTTTCAAATTACTGGCATCTTTGTTCAAAGGGAAGGTGTTGCAATGGTTTTGGAGCCTTGGAGCTGGTATTATCCAAAATTGGAATCGATTATGCATAGTTCTCCATGAGCGGTTTGGAGAAAAGGGAGACAATTTGTCTCTACTAGAACAATTAACAACTATCAAGAGAGCTCCCAATGAGCAGCTGGCTGACTTCAACTTCAGATTCCAAAGGTCTTGGGATAGGATTCTAGTGGCCATTAGGCCAACAGCTGAAGGTGCTTTTCTATACTATCTTAAGTCTTTGAATTCTAATATTTCTATGTTAATTCAATCTATGGGAGGCACAACCTTACTCATCTGCTTATAGCATTGCCATTACGGCTGAAAACTATCTTATTCAAGTGGTAAGCTAGCTCCCTGAGCCTCCCATGCCCTTGTATCCAAATTTAGAAAATCCAAGCACTAGTCAAACACCCACTTTGGCTCTTATTCCCACTCCACAGAAATCAAAGTTTAAATGAAACTTCTACTTCATCCTCTAGTGATTCAAATGAACTCCAAGAGGTTATGAAACAATTGTAGAACCTTGGAAATGAGCTAGTGACTATCAAAAGACAGCAAGCTCAAAGTGCTAGACCGTATCAGCCTCAAGCACAGTACCAGGCTAGGCCACCATACCAGCCCAATAGGCCACCCAATCTAGCTGCAAATAAAAGCCAAGTAAGGCATCCCACCAATAGACCATTTCAGCCCTATAACCCCAATGTTACATCTACTTCTAAAGCCTTAGTGCCATTAGCAAAACAACATAGCTCAAGAGTATGATTGGTGTTTCCCATGCAATGAACCTCACAACCGATCTATGTGCTTCAATGGTGCTTTGAACCAAGCCTTGATGGTGATAACTACTAGCGTTGAGGGTGAAGTGAGTCAAGAAACAAATCAGCCACAAGGTGTCGGTAAGCAAAGCATAGCTCCAATGATACCGCACTTGCGAATTGGCAAGTTGAGGATTTTTGTGGCATGAATCAAACAATTTCTCAGAGTGTAGCAACTAACACAAGATCAAAGAAGAGGAATATTGGTGAAGGGAAATCATTGGCTCCAAGCGATCTACAACCTTCCATCACTCCACAAGGTGTCGATGAAGCAAAATACACTCCAAACATGCAAGGACATCCCAAACCACCTTCTAAACCAACTCAAATGCCAGCAAGTGATTTGCTACCCATGCACAAGAAAGGAATGCACAAACTAAAGGATAGCAAAGAGATTTTTCATCCCCATTTAGCATCATTGATCAAATGAAAGACAAATGTGAATATATCAATGTGGGAATCTTTATCCATCTTAGGCCAAAGAGATCTTCTACAAGCTGCCATGAAGAATTGGTCAACTTTGAACCAACGAGTCCATATGCAAGAGAATGTCCTCACGAATATTGCTCGGCAAGAGGAATCATGGAGGACAACAAGGTAAAGTTTAGAAACCCCCTCCATTCTATGTTTCATTAATCATTGGGGATAAACTAGTACACAACCGCATGATTAATTGCAGGTCAAGTAATTGTCATGCCCAACCAAACGGCTGATCATTTGGGTCTCAATATGAAGTCATATCAAAGGGGGTAGTGCAATTGGATGAGGGACAGCAAAAGTAGAACCGTTGGAGTAATTAAAGGTTTGAATCTTACCTTGCATGCATGCCCCAATGTTACCATTTTGCAAGATGTGTCGGTGATAGATTTACCACCACTTTTAACCCTATGCTTATCAAGGGATTTCACAGCTAAAATTGGAGGCTACTTATCTCGCCGATTGGTCACACATGTTGTTCAGAACAAGATATGGTACTAAGGTCACAATCAGATCCGAACCAATTGCAAACTTTCACATTGAGCCTCATACTCCAAGCCAAATCGATGCCAACTGTTCAAAATTTGATCAAGAAGATTATCCAAGCACAGATGAAGTTGACACCAAAGTTGGAAGCATCCCGATTTGACTCTTGATGAATGGGTGAGCAAGGTACATGCTTTCGATCCCTACCAATAGGTAGAAGAATCTGAGCTAGGAGTCTATTGCATACATGAAGAAAACAATCCTATACCTAGCATCACCAAACTAGACCATAAGGATGACAATGAGGTATGGTAGTTATTTTTCGATGGATCAAGGAGTAGGCAAGGTGCAGGAGGAGGAGTTATGCTTGTTTCACCTCAAGGCATCAAATATTATTTAACTTTCCATTTCCAATTTTCCTGTTCAAACAACACAACTGAATATGAGGCCTTGATTCATGGACTTCATTGGGCCAGGAAAAAGGGCATAAAGAACTTGTAGGTGTTTGGAGATAGCGAGATAATCATCAACCAAGTTAGGGGACAACATGCTACAAAGAATGACCTGCTGAGGAACTACAAGAATAGGGTATGGGACCTCATTGAGGATTTCAAAGCTTTCAATATCGTGTCCATACCAGAAAAAAAAAATGAAGCCACGAGATAGGCTCACAAGAAGATTGGAGCAATGTTTGATGTAGTTGACAACATCATAAGGAAAAAACAAAACCACATATGCATGTGCTTGTTAGGCCAACAGATTCCAAATAAAAACACAAGTGGCAGTGTTTGAGAATGATCAATAGATCATCAATTTTTATAAGAAGAGGCTGAATTCTCAACTAGGAATCAAGACAGGACTAGAAGCGTGATGCAGGGGATCAAATAGTGCATTGCGGACAAAAAAAGCTTCTAAGGGTTTAGTAACATTGGAGTCTATCTTCAACCCTAATGACCAGATTCCGTAAGGAAAAGGCTAACATATAGGTCAAGAGAGAAGATTCGAGCCAATTCTAGTTGGGAAGGCAAAACACTTCAAATTGGTAAAATGACCACCGAGCGGGAGAAATCAGATTTCATACTGCTTTGCCAAGAATTTCCGAGATGTCTTCGCTTGGAGCTATGAAGACTTGAAAGGATTCAATCTGAAGTTGGCACAAAATACCATAGAATTAGATCCAGGATGCTAAGCCCATCGGGCGACAGAGAGACCAATCAACCCTCACATTGAGCCTCTAATGAAGAAAGAGCTAAATAAGGTAATAGAGGCAAGCATTATATTCCCGATCAAGCACTCTTGGGTTGCAAACTTGGTTCTGGCAGTCGGGGAAGAAGAGTGGAGAAATAAGGTTGTGTGTCGACATCTGAGACCTCAACAGGGCATCTCTCAAAGACCATTACCCACTTCCTTCAATGGAACAAATATTGCAAGTGGTGTCCGGTTCGAGAGAGATTCTCTCTCCTAGATGGCTATTCGGGGTATAATCAGATAATGGTGAAAGAAGATGACTAGTTCAAGATGGCTTTCACCACCAAATGGGGCACCTATGCCTACAAGAAGATGTCATTTGGGCTATCAAATGTTGGAGCCACTTTCCAAAGTGCAATGGATATGGAATTCAAAGGATTGATCAATAAAATAGTTCTAATATATCTTGACGACATCACTATATTCTCCAAAAATGCAGCGGATCACCTCTTTCATTTGAGGCAAGTATTTCAGAGGTGTAGAAGATTTGGGGTATCATTGAATCCCAAAAAATGCATATTCTTGGCTCATGAGGGAAAAATTCTAGGCCATATTGTTTCAAAGCAGGGATTGACGATTGACCCAGAAAGAGTTGAAGTAATTCAAGCATTGCCATTGCCAAGTCACAAGAAGGCTCTTCAAAGCTTCTTGGGAAGGATCAATTTTGTCCGCAGGTTTGTTCCAAACTTTGTAGCTCTCGTAAAGCCAATAACGCTAATGTTGAAGAAGAGCATGGCATTTAAGTGGACATCTGAAGGCAAGGCAAGTTTTGAGGCAATAAAAGAGGCTATATCTCAAGCTTTGACTCTCATCAATCCAGACTTCTCCAAGGACTTCATGTTATATGCCTTCGGTGGTGGAGACACAATTTCTGCAATCTTGGTATAGCAAAACAAAGAAGGATTAGAACAACCAGTTTCTTTCTTCAGTCAAGGCTTAGAGGAATATGAAATGAGGTACTCTTTCATTGAAAAGCATGTCCTTGTAGTGATCAGGAGCTTAAAGAAATTCAAGCACCTAGTCTCAAACAACAAGATCCAATTGTTGGTCTCTCATGTGGGAGTCAAGGACTTCCTTCTAAACAAGGATTTGAATGAGAAACGTGTAGGATGGATAACCCGTGTCATGGAATATGACATCGAGATTAAGGTCACTAAGCTGGTCTGTGGAAAGGGATTATGTGAACAACTAGCCTCAAGTCAACAAGTTGAAGTAGGTGATGAAAAAGAGACTGTCTTGGTACTACATCATGGTCAAGAATAGGAAAATGATGATGTGCCCACTCCTTGTTGGACTCAGAATATGATACACTTCCTACAGGCAGGCCTATGCCCTCTAGAAATGAGCAAAGCAAAAAGGAGATACTTCAGATTACAAGCCATTCCATATGTGTTGGTTGATGGTGTTTTGTTTAAAAAGACATCAATGGAGTCCTATTGAGGTGCATTGGGACAGGTCAAATTGAGAGGGTGTTACAAGATTTTCATGATGGAGATTTTGGAGGACATTTCACCCCACGGGTAACAACTCTCAAGATAATGAAGGCAGGGTATTATTGGCCCACAGTGTTCAGTGACTGCTATACATGGATAAGAAAGTGCAAGAAATGTGCACTCTTCACAGGCAAAGAAAGACTAAAGAAGCACTTCCATTGCACCCGATTTTGGTTGACCAACCATTTATGCAATGGGGATTGGACTTCATCGGGGTCATCAACCCAAACTCAAGCCAAGGCCACAAGTGGATTCTTACGCAACGGACTATTTCACCAAGTGGATCAAGCAAGAGAGCTCAAAGAAGCAAATGAGTCTAACATACTAGACTTTTATGAAGGAATAGTGATCAGGTTTGGTGTGCCACCACTATCATATCGCATAATGCATTGGCATTCATAGGTTCCAAGATTACGAATGAGCCGTCAATAATGGAATCTATTTGAGCACCTCTTCAAATTATTACCCATGCAGTAATGGATAGCGAAGAGTCCATGAATGAGAATTTTCTAAGAATCATCGAAGGACTCGGATGAAAACCAAAGGACATGGCATACTAAGCTAAAATCAGTGTTATGGGCTAATAGGATAACTCCAAAGAGGTCTATTGGTAATCCTCCCTACAAGTTGGTCTATGGGAAAGAGGTAGTATTGCATATATCATTAGAACTACTGCATTGGAGCTATGAAGCGGTTGGAGTTGGCTAAGTTTAAACCAATGGAGGCTAGGTATGCAGAGTTGATGGAATTGGAGGAAATTAGAGAGCATGTAGTTTAAATGATTGAGAAAGATCAGCCTTAGTAAAAGATGGTTTGATAAGAAGGCAAGAATAAAGACCTTCCGGGGAAGGGGATCTAGTTCTACGAAATGGGATGCAAATCGGGCAAAACCAGAAGGCATTCCAAGTTTGATTCCATTTGGAGTGGCCCCTACATGGTCATAGGATGTAGACGTAGTAATGCCTTCCAATTGTCTACATTGGATGGAGAAGAACTCCTGATTCTCAAGTTACTTGGAATCTACCTTAAACATTGCTACTAAAAGGAAAGGGTTTACCCTTGTAAATATTAGCCTAGATTTCAATTCCTCTAAGTGTGGATGCACATTGTCTTGTTGTAGTTAGGTTTCAATTTCCCTAAGTGCTTCGGCACAGGTTTTGTTGCTCTCGGTGTTGAATTCTATAGTTCGAGTGTTGTCGAGAAGGAGTTCTGATGTGCCTGGATTAGGTATCAAGATGGTTTCAAGGTATTTCTTATGACTCCATGCCCAATGGATTGCTAAAAGGCCACTGATCTTCTACCTAGCAAGCAGGTGATCCTGTTGAGTCGCCAAATTGTTGTAAATATCTCGCCCGGAAGATATAGACAAGAAGAAGACTATGGAAATCAAAGAAAGTCAAAACCAGATATTTATTACGTCACCAATTGCCAAGGCATAGGTAAGTGGTGCACGTAAAGAGATGTTGACATGAAAATGGATGCGCCGAGGTGCGGAGTAAGTGGTGCACGTAAAAAGATGTCGACTTGAAAATGGATGTGCAAGGCACGGGTAAGTGGCGCACGTAAAGAGATGTTGACATGAAAACGGATGTACCAAGGCACAGGTAAGTGGCACACATAAAGAGATGTTGACATGAAAATGGATGCGCCCTGGCACAGGTAAGTGGCGCACGTAAAGAGATGTCGACATGAAAACGGATGCGCCTTGGCACAGGTAAGTGGCGCACATAAAGAGATGTCGACATGAAAATGGATGCGCCCTGGCGCAGGTAAGTGGCACATGTAAAGAGATGTCGACATGAAAATGGATGCACCACAGGGTGTAGGTAAGGGTATGTCAACATGAGGATGGATGCGCCAAGGCGCATCTTCGGGAGGCGCAACATTTTGAGCGCTGACGAAGTAAACCCCACCCGAGATATTCGAGATGGCCATAACATTTCACAGAAGCTCGAATTCACGCAAGGTTGGACTTTTCGGAAACCTTACGAGGTCCTCTATCCAACTACGATAGGATATCTTTAATTGGGTGAGAAATTTTTTTAAAAATGTAAAATACATTTCGCCACTTTTTAGGTTTCTTAGGGTTCTCACCTACCACCATAATGTGTTGAATTAAATGCAACCTAGAGGTGGTTGGGGTAGATTTGGAGTTCCTCTCTCTTTTCTCTCTCATTCTTCCTATAAATTGTAAGGAGGGGCTTCTTTCTAAAGGTTGGACATTCTTGTTTTTCCCCTCCCTTCTTCTCTTTGGCAGGTGAATTTGTGGAGTTCAAACCTCCCATCTAAAATTGTAATGTAACTTTACCTCTTGGCATTTTATAGTGTATCGTATCAAACTTTGGAGCAAATAATACATGTCTGTGGATGATTCTCAACCCTCTCTCGTGTTCATTTGCATCCTCTTGATCTTTCACTGCAAATCTAGTTATCTGTGCATGATCTTGCATTGCATTTTAGTGGTTTGTGTTTATTAACAAGACAATGTTCTTCATTCCTCGGTGCATCACCTTTGTAGTTTAGGTTTTATTTTATGCATCTTCTTACCCTGTCTCTTGGAAAGTTAGCTTAGGTTTTGATTAAACCCTCTACATTTTTACATGTGCATCTCGAGCAGAGGAATAGGATCTAGCCTTCATCTGGAGAGCTTTTCCAATTTCACAAGGTTCCACACTTGGGAAAAGCTCCATGTTATGCATCGCACCGAGAGTCTCAACCCATCGGAGTTGCGAGACATTTAGCTGTGTTGTGATTCACCACCAACAAGTCGTCAGCGTGTCGCATTCACAAGTATATAAAAATCTAAATGATGAGTACATTAATGATCCGGCACCCAAAATCATAGTGAGAAGGTCACAAAGGGTAAGTAGACCTCCAAAAAAAATTCACCTTCCTTGTCTTCTTTATTATTGAGTTATAGTGGTGAACCGAGAAAGATTTGAAGAAGAAATGTAGGATAAATCCCAAAAGCAATGAGAGCATGGAATGAATGACAAAATGGACTCCTTAGAGAAGAACTAGACATGGAATCTGGTTAAGTTCTAGCTTGAGTAAAAGAGCATTTCATAACAAGTGGGTTTACAAGATCAAGGAAGAAGAGGGTGGAAAAAAGAGATACAAGGCATTGCTTGTAGTAAAGGGATTTGCACAAAAAGAAGGTATTGACTTTGGTGAAATATTTTATCTTGTTGTTAAGATGACTTCATTCATACTATATTGACTTTAGTTACTGATAGATGATTTTCATTTAGATCAAATTTATGTCAAGACGGGAATTTATTCATCGTGATTTAGAGGAAGAGATTTATATGAATCATCCGCTTGGGTATGAAGTCAAGGGTAAGGAGAAAATAGTGTCTAGATTGAAAAAGAGCATATATGGGCTCAAGCAAGCTCCAAGGTAATGGTATATGAGGTTTGATAGTTTCATGAATGAGTATGGTTATTTGAGATATGAATCTAACCATTGTGTTTATTTCAAATGTTTGGAAATGGGATCTATATTATTTTTTTACTATATGTGGATGATATACTTATCGTAGGATCTAGTATGCAGGAAATTAGTGAGATTAAAGAAAAGATAGGTCATATAGTTGCAATGAAGGACTTGGGAGCTGCAAAAGGAATCCTTGGCATGAAAATTCACAAAGACAAGAAGAACAAGAAGTTGTATTTTTCTCAAGAACATTATATCAATAAGGGGTTGGAAAGGTTTAAATTGCAAAATTCAAAACCTATAAGTACACCTATGGTTAGATACCTCAAATTGAGAAAAGATCAGTTTCATATATGAAACAAGGAGGTTGAGTACATAACACGAGTTCCGTATGCTTCACGATTGGGATCTTGATGTATGTTATGGTTTATACCAAACCAAAAATTACAGGTAGTGGGAGTTGTAACTGATTTATGGTTAATCCAAGTAATGGGCATTAGAAATAATTCCAATGGATTATTAGGTATTTGAGAGGGACATCCAACATGTAGTTATGCTTTATAGAGGGTCGATACATCTTTACGTGGATATTTGGAATCAAGAGAAGAGGGACTATTGGTCTATCTACAATTATCACCAAGTAGAGGAAGGAGAGGAAGAACACCACAAAGATCACCATATTCACCTAAAAAAACTTTCCCTACACCTCCACTTGGTAGACCTTTTCTATAATCAACCTGTGGTCCTCAAACCAATTATAATGACATATCAACAACCACCTCGAGAGACCACCTAACCGGTTTGTCAATTTAACGGGTAGTAGTCCACTTTCCCTAAATGCTAAAAATGCAATCCCATTTGCGGCATTGAAGAGTATTCCCTCTTTCATAGGAGAAAACCATATTACTCCTATTGACCACATCCAAGACATCGTTAATGTCTATGTAATTTACAAAATCAATGAAATGAAGGTCATAATTATATTGTTAGCATAATATTTCAAGGGTAGTTATTTACAATGGTTTAGGAGCCTAACAATGTGGTCTATTTATAATTAGAATCATCTTTGTTTAGATCTTTGTATTCGATTCGAGAGAGGGTAGACAATCTATCTTTATTGGAATAATTGACAATAATCAAAAGGGATCCTAACGAGTAAATGGAAGATTTTAATATTTCTTTTCAACGGACATGGGATAGGATTCCAATAGCATTCAATCCAGCTACCGAAGGAGAATTCCTTTACTTCTTGAAGGGTATGAATTCCGACATAGCTATGATGATCCAATCAATGGGAGGAACAACGCTACCAAGGGCCTACGACATAGCTATCGTGGTGGAAACCTACTTGATTCAAGTACGTAAACTCCCACTAAGGCCACCAATGCCTCTCTATCCGGACATGGGAACTCCTATAACTAGTCAAACACCTAATTTTAATCTCATTCTAGCTCCTAGAAATCAAAGAAATAGTGAGGCTTCTACCTCTTCAAGTACTTCCAAGGAACTACAAGAGGTTATGAAACAACTACAAAACCTAGGAAACGAGTGCGTGACTATTAAGAAAAATTGAGCTTAGAGTTCTAGACCGTATCAACCTCAAACTCAATATCAAGATAGGCCCCCATATCAAAAAAATATACCACCAACTCAAAGCTAAAAATCAAACACGAGGACAACCTCAACGTACCAATCGATTCGACCATATGATCGAAAAGTAGTTTCAACATCAAGAAATTTGGTTCCAACTCACAACAATATGGCACAAGAGTATGAATGGTGTGACCCCTGCAATATACCTCATAATAAATCAACATGTTTCAATGGTGCACTGAATCAGGATCTAATGGTGCAGACCATCGGTGTGTCCCAAGAACTAAGTAAGGAGGGAAATCAGTAGCCAAAAAGGCAATAAGAGGCACCCCCAATAGAAACCACATTGGTCAATTGGTAAACAAGAGACTTTTGTGGAGTTAATCAACCTCCTTTCCAGGGTGTGGCTTCCAAACACGATCAAAGAAGAAGAACATAAAGGAGGGGAAACCATTTAATATAGTTGTTTCTTAGCCCACTCTTACACAAAAAGGAGTTAGTAGATCAAATGCAGCTCCAAATGTATCAAATCAACCTAATGCACCTATTGCAACAACACATGTGCCTATTCAGGCTCAAGAGAAGGTTGTGCCAAGTAAGGGGAAAAAAAGGATAGTTTGTCTCCTTTCAACATCATTGATTAGATGAAGAAAACACATGTGAGCATTTCCATGTGGGAGTCACTAGCAATTCTAGGACAATGAGATTTTTGCAAGGTTCAATGGCCAATGGTAGTGCGCCTCAAATGAATCAAACCAAAGACGGAGAAATTTCTCACTACTATAGTAAAACAAGATGGGGTCAACCAAGTAATAATTTGAAGCTTCCCCCATTCTATGTGTCATTGATTTTTGGGAACCACTTAGTACACAACTACATGATTGATTCTAGGGAAAGTAGCTCAATTATGCCGTATCAAATAGTAGATCAATTATATCTAAAGTATGATCTAGTGTTGAAAGGAGTGCTACGGCTAGATAGATCATCAATAGGAACAATTGGGATCATCAAAGGGTTAAGTTTACAAAGACATGCTTTCTTAAATGTCACAGATTACGTAAGACGTGTCTATAATTGACTTACCACCACTCTTTGCACTATGTTTGTTAAGGGAATTCACTTCCAAAATTGGTGGATATCTATCTATGGACTGGTCATACATGCTATTCAGAACAAGATATGAAGTGAAGGCTATAATAAGATCATAACCAATTGAGAAATTTCACATTGAGCCTCATGTCCCAAGCCCAATCAACATAGATATCTCATCCTTTGAATAGGAAGAGTGTTAAAATGATATAGAAATAGGTACTAAGGTTGAGGACATTCCAGATTTGACTCTGGATGAATGGGAAAACAAAAGGCATGTGTTTGATCCATACAAGGAAATGGAAGAAGCGGAATTGGGTGTATATTGTGTACACGAAGAAAATTCACCCATTCCTAATATCACAAAGCCGGAAAATAAAGATGGTAATGAAGTATAGCATCTATTACTTGATGGTTCGATAAGCAAACATGGTGCTTGAGGGGCTGCAATGTTGGTCTCACCATAGAACATCAAGTGTTATTTAGATTTTCAGTTTTATTATTCAAATAAAAGAGCCGAATATGAGGCTTTGATTCATGGACTTCATTGGGCTAGGAAAAGAGGTACAAATAATTTGCAAGTATTTGGGGATAGCGAGCTGATTGTTAACCAAGTCAAAGGACAACATGCCATAAAAAATGACCAACTTAATAGCTACAAAAATAGGGTATGGGACCTAATTGAGGACTTTGAAACTTTCAACATCAAGTCCATACCCAGGAAGAAGAATGAAGTCATCGATAGACATGCATCCATTAGGGAAAATTTTTATGTGGTGGATAGTATCAAAAGAGATAGAACACAACTGCATAGCCATGTGATTATAAGGCCAACAGTTCTAGATAACAACAAAAGTTGGCGGTGTTAAAAAAATCAACATATCATTAATTTTGTGTAAGAAGAGGCTGAATTCATAGCTAGGAATCAGGATAAATTAGATCAGCGAGTATGGGGATCAAGTAGTAAAGATACAAACCAAAAATATTGCTAAGGTCTTGGTTACGTTGGATTCCATCTTCACTCCAAATGATCAATTTCGTAAAGATAAAGCCAACATACATGTCAAAGGGGAGGATTAAGAAGCTGGTTTCGGTAGGAGAAGGTAAAACACTTCAAATTGGAAAAGTGGCTACTATGTAAGAAAGATATGAGTTCATAAAAATTTTCCAAAAGTTTTCAGATGTTTTCACCTGGAGCTAAAAGGACTTGAGAGGATTCAATCCAAAGTTGGCTCAACATAGGATAAAACTAGACCCAAATGGTAAGCCGTTAAGGAAAAAGTAGAGACCAGTAAACCCACACATTGATCCTCTCATGAATAAAGAGCTAAACAAATTGATAGAGGCATGCATTATATTTCCAATCAAACACTCCAGTTGGGTTGTAAACTTGGTGTTGGTCAAAAATAAGAATGGAGAGATTAGATTTTGTCTAGACTTTCGAGACCGAACATGGCATATCTCGAAGACCATTATCCACTCCCTTCAATGGAGTAAATATTACAGTGTTATCTAGCTTAGAAATATTTTCCTTCCTATATGGCTACTTGAGGTATAATTAAATAATGGTGAAAGAAGAAGACCGGTTCAAAACAAATTTTACCACCAAGTGGGGCACCTATGCATACAAGAAGATGCCATTTGGACTATCAAATGTTGGAGCCAATTTCCAAAGGGAAATGGATATGGCATTCAAGGGGTTGATCAAGAAAATAGTTCTAGTGTATCTTGATGATATCTTTGTGTTCTCTAAAACTACAACAAATCAACTCTTTCATCGATAGACATCTTTAAGAGGTATAGGAGATTGGGTATCTTTGAATCCTAAAAAATGCATATTCCCGGCTCATAAAGGAAAGGTCTTAGGCCATATTGTGTCAAAGGAATGATTGACAATTGACCTAGAAATATTTGAAGTAATTTGAGCATTTCCCTTGCCAAGTCATAAGAAGGATCTTCAAAGTTTCTTAGATTGGATCAATTTTTTCCATAGATTTGTACCAAACTTTTCCACTCTTGTGAATCCAATAACACTGATGTTAAAGATGAGCATGGAATTTAAGTGAATAGTTTAAGGAAAAGAAATTTTGAGGCTATCAAAGAGGCTATATCTCAAGCCCCAACTCTCATTAATATGGACTTCTCCAAGGACTTCATGCTCTATGCCTTTGGCGGTTGGACACGATTTATGAAATCCTAGTACATCAAAACAAAGAGGGGTCCGAACAACCAGTTTCCTTCTTCAATCAAGGTTTGGATCAGTATGAGGTTAGGTAATACATCGATAATCATGTGAACAACTAGCCTTAAGTTAGCAACTATGAGGTTGGTTTGTTACAAATGACTATGTGAACAACTAGCCTTAAGTCGACAAGATGAAGAAAGTTATGAAAAGGAAGTTGTTTTGGTGCTACAAGATGATCAAGAGCAAGCAAATGATAATGCTCCCACCCCTTATTGGACTCAAAATATGATACATTTCCTACAAATAGGACTATGCCCTCTAGAAATGATCAAAGCAAGGAGGAGATACTTAGGATTACAAGCCATTCCATATGTTCTTGTTGATGGTGTTTTGTTCAAGAAAGACATCAATGGAGTTCTATTGAGGTGCATTGGAACATGTCAAGTTTATAAATTATTATAGGAATTTCACAATGGAGAGGCTTGAGGTCATTTTTCTTGTTGGGTAACAAATTTCAAAATAATTAAAGAAGAGTACTATTGACCCAAAGTGTTTATTGAAAGCTACAACTTGATCAAAAAGTGTAAAATATTTGCATTCTTAACTCATAAGGAAAGGCTAAAGAACACATCCATTACACCCAATTTCAGTTGGTCAGCCATTCATGCAATGAGGATTGGACTTCATCAAGGCAATTCAAATTTGATCCAAAGTCACAAGTGTCTTCTGAAACCAGCAGATTATTTCACGAAGTCGGACGAGGCTATAGCACTCAAGAAAGCAAACGCATCTAGCATACTAGACTTCTATGAGGGGATAGTGATTAGGTTCGGTGTACTTGCCACTATCATATTGGACAATGAATTAGAATTCTTAGGTTCAAAAATCACATAAAGGTTTCTTAGGAAAGGAATCTATTTGATCACCTCTTCTAACTATTACCCCCTGGGTAATGGACAAGCAAAGTCCACAAATAATAATTTACTAAAAATGATGTGGAGGACTCGGACGAGAACCAAAGGACATAGCTCACCAAGATAAATTAATCCTTGTGGGATGAAAGGATCACACTAAAGGTGTTAATGGGAAAATCTCCCTACAATCTAGTTTATGGGAAAGAGATAGTGTTTCCTATATCACTCGAGTTGATGGCATTGGAGCTCATAAAACAACTAGAATTGTTCTATTTTTAACCTATAGAAGCTAGGTATGTGAAATTTATGAAATTGGAAGAAATAAGAAGACATGTAATGTAAACCATGGAAAAGGATCAATCTATGATCAAGAGATCATTTGATAATAAAGAAAGAACAATGACCTTTCAAGAAGGAAAACATGGTTCTAAAATTGGATGTGGATCGGGAAAAACCAGGTAGGAATTATAAGTTAGATACCATTTGGAGTGGCCCCTACATAGTCACGGGATGTAAGAATAAGCAATGCCCTCCAAGTATCTACTTTGGGATCGAGAGGAACTTCCGATTCTAGCTAACGGAATATATCTTAAACATTGTTACTAAAAAGGAAAGGTTTCACCCTTTTAAATCCTCTAAGTGCGTATACACATTGTATTATTATAATTTAGGTTTAAATTTCCATAAGTTCCTTTGGCATGAGGTTCTATTACTACGAAGCTATATCGTTGTGCATTTAGTGTGCATCTAAAGGTGGATGTTACAACATGCAAGAATTTTGTACTTATATGAAATAGTTGCTAATTTTGAAGGAAAATAAATGCAGAGCAACTAAAATCGGTGTTTAGGATAGTACTGTTTTAGGAGCAGGTAAAACTCAAGACCAAGACAATTTTCGGTCTCACTAAATCTTAATTTCAATATTTCCTGATGAAAATTGAGAGTGCGGGCAACGGAGAAGGTTTAGGACCAGAAGGTTGCAAGCCGTTGGGAGAAATTTTCAAGTAAAATATTAGTATTAGCCTATAATTTATGTCTCCATGCCCAATGGATACTTTAAGGAAAATGATCTTTCACCTAGCAAGAAGGTAACCCGAGAGTTGCTAAATTGTTACCCAATTTTCCCCTCAATAGAAATTGGATGAACATGACCTCACATGGAGAAATAGAAGGATCAACTTGCAATGGGAGTGGCATTTCGGGCTTGATCCTAGCAAGTGATTGAAGTAGGTCGAGGACATTGCAGAGGACTTCAAGAAATGAAAAAGCTATAAAGTTTGAAATTACGAGGTTGGGTCATTCGGAGGTAGGTTTGGGTGAAATTTGGGGGATTGGTAGAAAGAAGCATGAAAAAAGAGCTTGAAATCCCAAAACCTAAAGTCCAAATTTTGAACTTTGGGGTTTGAAATTTGAGAGGTTTCTAGTTCGCGGATGAATATTTCCACGTAGGGAGGAAAAAGTTACAAACACAAGTCTAAAACTTGAAATTCGACTTTCGGGATTTTGGAGATGTGCGATGACTAGATGGATGAAAAAACCTCAAAACTTGAACCCCCAAAATCTCAAAACACGGACACTCGAAACCCTTGAAACTTGAAACCCCAAAACCTAAACCCATGAAATCCCAAAACCCGAACCCAAAAAATCCCACAACATGTACCCAAAAAACCCTAGAACCCAAAACTGAACCCCGAAACCACGAAACTTGAACCCCTAAAAGAAAAAGGTCCAAAACCTAAAGTCTAAATTTTAGACTTTGGGTTTTTGGTATTCAGAATGTTAAAGCCCCAATGCACACAAATAATGACTTGAAGTCCCAAACCCGAAGTCTGAATTTCAGACTTCGGGGTTTCAACATTTCGAGAGGTTTCACAAACTCAGAATATGAATATTGACACGATCTACGATGCCCGAAGCTCGAATGTTGAAAGGATAAAATTTCAGATTTTGGAGGGTGCGATGCATGGTCGGAGTCTAAAAAAGAAGATCAACCACTTGCATTTATTGTAGAATGGCACCCTCATCTTCAAATGGCCATAAATTTTGATTGGGAGCTTAGATTTGCACAAAATAGGACTTTTGGAAATCTCTTAGTGTCCTCTACACAAAAAATTGAGTGTGATGTATTTTATAAATTTTAGGAGCAATAAAATCAAATATGAGGATGCTTCAAACCATCTTATTTGTTATCTTTGCAACTTTTTGATCTTTCATTGTATGAGGTTATTGTGTATTAATTTTTTTCATTACACGATTCTTGTAGTGTTGTGTTTATTATTAAGGTTGTTCAACATCCTTCTTGGTCCATCACCTTCCCTTAGAGTAATTTTTATTTTCATACATTTTATCTCACTTTGTCTACTTGGGAAAACATTAGATTAGGGTTATATCTGCAACTCTCTCGCACTTTGGAGTATTTGGTAGTAGGATAGTCTAGAAAATGTGCATGATTTAATCAACAAAAAAATAAAACATTGCATGGTAAAATAATAAAACCAAAGATATTGTATTTCATTCGGGACATCTTATTCATGATTGATGAGTTACATATATAGATCAATTAACCCCTCTGATGGTGGAGTCAAACATGATCTTCATTCCCTACATAGTCTCAACCCTATCTCCTAATATCTCTCTAACATCCCTTAGTTATCTCAACACACTCAACTAATCCTAAAAATACCAGCATGAGTTGTTTATACAACAAACTCACAACTAATATATAAAACCTATATTATTAATATGAGATATGTTTTCTCATATTTAATAATATTACATTTTATTTATTCACCCATATATATTATCTCCATGATAATATATATTACATTAAAACATTAACCAATGTAAACAATATAATATTCCTAATAGATATAATACAAAGCCATCCTTCTCAAAGGGTTATCTTGATTCGCAAAAACCCACACTTTGGGATAACTCCATGTTTGATGAATCACACTGACTACCTCAACCATTCACTTGTGAGAAATCATGGGTGCTTTGATTTCACCTTAACAGTATGTATATTTGGAAAATAGGAAAATAAATTTTATTTAGTCTTATGAATATCCCTTCATCTTGTAAACTTTACCAAGAGTGTATTGAATGAAAACTTGTATTTTAAATAGGTTAGATCTTGTAAAATGAAAATATCAAGTCATGTATTATTAGATGAAATATGAACCTTGAAATGGTTTTGGAAATGAAACTGAAGCTCTCTCAATCCAAGATTATATTCAACTTAAATCTTTTCCTTAAGAGTGTAACATGTCCATTTAAAAAGATTGGTATTCTTGTATGAAAATACACTTGTTTTCTTGATATGGATGTCATTTTATTTATTGTGGATGAAAGGAAATAGTTTCTTGTTTCTATTTCACCTATAAATGAATAGATACAAATTTTTAAATCATCTTTCCTCTATCCAACCCCATTAAATAAATGATCTTAACTGAATGTTTAAAACTTTTTTAAACAAAATGTGCAAAGATATATATATATATATATATATATATATATATATATATATATATATATATATATACATTTTAATTATATATCAAAATCTTGGAATTGTGTGAAATACACACACACACACACACACACATACATATATATGTATACATACATACATACATACATACATATATATACATATATGTGTGTGTGTGTACATATATACATATATATATATATATATATATATATATATATATATGTATATATATGTACACACACACACACACACACACATATACGTGTGTGTGTGTGTGTGTATTATATAATATAATATTTAATATTATAATAAAAATAAAAATGCTTATTGAGAAATGTATAACTTGTATGGCTTAACCCATGGGTGGACTGTGTTTGTATTAATTTGTAATATAAACCAAAACCATATTAAACAATGTGGCATGCATTGTTATTAAATGCTTTTCCGTATAATATGTGGTGACTAATAAATTTTTCAAAGCTGTGGCTTTCACGAACCTGCGTAGTATAAATTATTGTAGCCGACCTTGTTTTATCACTCACACTCACACACACACACACACACACACACACACACACACACACACACACACACACACACACACACACACACACACACACACACATGCTTTTTCGTATAATATGTGGTGACTAATAAAATTTTCAAACTGTGGCTTTCACGAACCTGTGTAGTATAAATTATTGCAACCGACCTTGTTTTATCACACACACACACACACACACACACACACACACACATGCACAACTTGTGGATATATATCACCAATTAAACAGAGATCTAAAAATGGGGCAAAAATGCCCATAGCCAAATATGGAAAATGCAAATAAAATGCACAATAACAAATAATAATGTAAACAAACCCTAAGAGAGTGTTGCAATGAAATAAGCAACAACAAATGTGTATATCCATCTTTGAGCTTGAGAAAAAATTTCAATTCCTCCATTCCTCTTCTCCTCCCAAACACCAAAATGAAGATAACAAAAAGGATAAAAGGAATGAATAAGATCACTTCATAAGGATAATTAGGGCTAGGTTGAATACCTCTGATCAAGGGCTCTAATTAAGTCCATCTAATGGTTGAGAATCAACCCTATAAATGTTCGGTGAGAATATTTTGGGTGGGAATATGTTTTTAAATTAAATGTATGTGTAACTTCTAAATTAGGCCACAAAAGGGGGTGTTAGGATAAAGCATTAAAATGTGACCTTGATATATGTAGGACTAAAATTTGAACTTCAGGATGTTTCATTTTTTCAAAATTTAATATATGTTGGACCCTACCAAATGAGTTCTTACAAACTTGGGAACAATGGGACCCCCATATAAACACTACATGGTTCGAAGACTCTAGAAATTGATCTTTCCTCATACCATCTAGAGACTCTAGAAAACCAAGAATGATATAATATTCAAGAACAACAAAATAAATGTAAAAAATCTTCAATAAGATTGTCAATGTTGTAAAAGATAATATTGAGATATTTAAACCTCCCAATAACAAACAATATCCTAGAAATGAAGAGGTTATTCTTTCAAATTGGAAAATTGATATTGGAAGCCTTCAGAGACAAAGGAATTCAACCATTGACAGGTCTTTAATCCATTGGATCCCTCCTCCCAATTCTTGGTATAAGCTCAACTTTGATGGTGCTTTAAAGGGTAATCCAGTGCAAGCTGCAGAGGAGGAATCATAAGGGATCACAAAGGTTGTTTAATTGTTGCTTTTGTAGGAAGAATGGGACATCAAACAAACCATTATGTTGAAGCCTTATCAGCTCTATGGGGCTTAAGAATTTCTAAGGAATGTAATATTATGAACATTATTATAGAAGGAGATTCATTGAATGTTATAAATCATCTGAATCAAATTTATCCCCCTAGTTGGACAATACAAGATTTTATTCATGAGTCTATAAGTATTTGTCATGCCTTCAATACCTTCAAAATTGTCCACACCTATAGAGAAGGTAATAGAGTGGCGGACACATTGGAAAATTATGGGATTAATAACAACTTTACCACTTGGTATCATGAGGATAATATCCCCATCGAAGTACAAAATTCTATCATTAATGATAAATGTGATAGATCACTTCTACCCAAAATATTTTATGAGATATCCTCCACTTTATTGGGAATGCAAGCTCACACATGTAGGAGTACAAGCATTTATTTCCATAAAATTTCACATGCCTGTTGGGTTTGTACAAGGATGGTTAAAAATTAGATTGGGGAAGAAAGAAACATCTTTTTTACCTGTTTCAAGCAGTTTAAACACAGAGGTGAAAGAATGGGTGGAGCTCCTTGCCAAATTGAACCTCATTGTGACCCTTCATGGAAGGAAAATGCTGATCTTTTGAATGTTTTGTAGCTAGGAGGGTTTTCTAATTTCATTGAGAAGATTTAAAGTACGATTAGAAAATTAACCTTCATTTTTCCATAGATTAGAAAAAAGAAAGGTCAAGTATTCGGACAATACATTCAAATAATAGAGGAGTTAATAGCAGAAGTTACGGGCCTTAGTTTAGAAGGAATCATATTCTTCAGGAAGAGGTCTAGATAAGAACAAGGAGGCTAGAAAATTCATCGAAGCAGGTGAGGAAATTCAGTTTGTCTGGGCATCAAGGTAAATTCCATCCTGTGCCATTTGATGAACTTTCCAAGATGATGGTTCGTTTCATTACCCTTGAAGGTAGGTATATCATAGTTCCCATAAAGAATTTGATCTTTTTAAACCATTTTTGTAGGAACTGTATGTTTTCTTCCCACATTATATTCTAAACTCCATGGAACACTCCATCCTTGAGTACCAAAACCATACATGTGCATTCCCCTCCACCAGGGCTTAATCTTCCTCCTTCACATACACTGCCTTGCCCATCACCCTACCATACCTACTACTCCTGTCATTCGACCACTCCTGACTCCCTCAACCTTGTTCCTATCATCATCCCCACCACTATCCCTAGACAGAGAAAAATTAGAACCAAAAACCCCTTTTTCTAAAACACACCCTTCTCCCATCGGTGAAGTCCTTCGAAGTTGTAACGACATGGAAAATACACAAAATCTCTTACACATCAACGCCATAGGGCACAACAATACTACTCAGGAGGAGAAGGAGGATCTTCTAAAGAGAATTGAAAACATGGAAAAAGAGTTGGAAAGTCTTAAAAAGGACATGCATCAGCTGACTAAGAAAAAGGGAAAAAGGAAATTGAATGATGATGCGTTGGAATTGGTGAAGAACAAATCAATGAAATCTACAAGAAGTTGAATTCCCTTGATAACAAATTAGGGAATTCTAAGGACAGAACATGATCATAAAATTTCAGTTTTTAGAGCTATTTGTGAATTCTTGGAACAACATGGTCAAAAGTATTAGCATGCTCAGTGGTATCTTTGAAGCTATTTGGGGCACAAATGCTGAAAGGGACCATGTCCTTTCTCAACTGGATGTCAATGATCCTACACATGTCACTACCCTGGCTCTCTTTACCTCATTGCAGACTATTAAGTCAAGAATTGACTAGGGCTTCTAAGAAATAATCTACTGCGGAGTTGTCTTGATGTTGTTTTGATGTTGTTTTATTGTTTTTACTCTTTTTTTACATTTTATACCTATCTTGTCTCCATTTTGTAGTTCCTTTTTTACTACAAGCTAGGCTTCTTGTAATATCTGTATTTTGATCCATTTTTGCTATTTCCTCTTGTATATCTAGCTCTTGATCCTTTTGTAATAGGGTATAGTCCCTTCAAAACTATTTGCCAATAATAATAAAAATTGACCTTTATTGTTTTAGTTTAGTGACTTTTATAAAGGACTTGACTTTTAAAATTAATTAAATTAAATTTATACAATGACAACTAGACAATGTTTATAATAGGGATTAAAATATATTTGAACTAAATTATAGGGTTAGGGTAAGTTTGACCTTAGCCATAGAATATTAAGTCAATAAATGACATTAGAAATATAATACTATAAAAATAAATTTTGTAATAGGGGTATCTTAACTAATGGCTTATAAGAGTTAATTAATGAGAATTAACGAGAACCCTAGGAGGGGATTTAAGCCCAAAATTTCTGAATTAAAACAATAATAATTAATTGTTAAGTAAAATCGAAGGATTTATTAATCGTGAAATAATTAAATCTAATTTAAGGTTAACTCGTTGCAACCCATTTAAACAAAAAAAAATTATTCCTTAAATTTTCCTAACTAATTATTGGGTTTTATCTTGGGTTTTGTGCGGGGAAAATGTGGGCATTACAAAAAAATTTGGAAGAAAAGAATAATAGTATAATAATGGAGATGGAAAAAAGTATGATTAAGGTGAAACATCTAGCAAATGTGTATTAGGCACAAGATTTAGCAATTTTTATTTACATTTTGAAAATATGTCAAACAATTTCTGTAAAACATGGTTCCTCGGTAGGATTAGACTCATAGAAAACATATTGATGATCACTTTGAAATCTACACTCTGTGGCATATGCACATGTGCCAAATGAGATAAGGAATAAGTTAGATAACAATGTAGAAAATTGTATACTTTTTTAGATATTCAAAAAATATGAAATCCTATAAATTCTTCAATCCAGTCAAAAGAAAATTGAAAATCAGCGAGAGATGTGAAATTCACATAAAATGAGGCATGGGGTGGAAGTATCGAAACAAATTTTAGTATTGGAACCACTATTCCTCAAGATGTTATGACATATGAAGAGCTAACACCACAAGGTAATATACCTTCATCTAATTTTTACATGTACCTTAAGAATTAACATAACCTACACCTCCATCAATAGTGAGAAGTGCTAAAAAATTACATTCAACATAAGTAATGTAATAGACTCCATCAACATGTTTTTGTATCTATTCCATCGTGTTTAGCTCAAATATTCCAAACATCATATTGTCCATCACAACAAAAAAGAAGGATTTTTAATATAGTGAGTCATATGAAGCTAATTTTTTGTTTATACATCTATATATTTTTAGTTTTTCCATTGTTTTCTCAAGTTGCAATTCAAATGTATTATGAAGAATCTATGAATGATGAAATTTTGGATCAATGCATGGATGATGAGATAGATATGCCATAGAGAATATTCAAACATGTGAATTGGTATATCTTCCTTAAGGAAAGGACATGATAGTAGTGAAATTGGACTACATGACAAATTATAGTGTTAATGAAAAATTACATAAGCATATTGAAATATTAGTTAGAAGAGGATTTTCACGGTAATATGGAGTAGATTATAATGAAAAAAATCCACTAGAATGTTTAGACACGCATTAAGGACATGATAATTGCATTATCATTTCAAAATAAATTCCATGTATATCAAATGGATGTAAATTCACACATTCATGAATGGATTCTTGGAAGAGGAAGTATTTTTCAAACAACCATGAGGTTATGAGATTGAAGGACATGAAATAAATGTGTAAAGGTAGAAAAAAACTCTATGGAATAAAGAACTCTTTAAGACCATGGTACAATAGGATTGATTCTTCTCTTCTTAATAATTGCTTCAGTAGGTGTAGTAGTGAGCCTACTTTATGCATTCGAGATAAATGGATAGGGTAAGATTCTAATTATATGTTTATATATGGATAATTTTATCATTACTAAATACCTATCCACAAATTCATTTAAATCAACCGTGAAGAAAGAAATTTTGATGGCACATCTAGGTCTCATCATCACTTTTGTTGGACATTGAAGTTAAACAATGAGAAGCTGAATTTTTATTTCACAAGGAAACTATACTAATGATAAAAGTAAGTACCTAGGAAAAATGGAAATGGGCACCGTTTGGCTTGGAAGTGGTTTCCATCTCTAATAAATCCTTTATATTTCAAGTTAGGGCAGAAGGATATTATCTTACATTCATTAATGGAGGGCCTTGGTTTTTTGGAAAAATAGTGTTACATTTGGTTAGATGGAGCTCGGGTTTTGATTTGAGGAAATCGAGCCCGATGCCTACCCTGTTTGAGTTAGGCTCCCTACAATGCCATTGAAATATTTGTTAAAAGATGTCCTATTAGGGATAGCCAAAGCATTTCGGGATCTTATGCGCGTTAATCCTACAACCGTAGCTCGAGCGAGGATGATTGCGGTCGGGTTTTGTGTGAATGTAAACCACAGTAACACTCTTACTTCTTACATATTGTCCATTGCAAGTGAAAAAGAATGAGTCCTAATATAGTGAGTCATATGAAGCTCATTTTATGTTTATAAATCTATATATTTTTTAAGTTTTCCATTATTTTCTCAAGTTGCGGTTCAAATGTATTATGAAGAATCTATGAATGATGAAATTTTGGATCAATGCATGGATGATTAGATAGATATGCCACGGAGAATATTCAAACATGCGGAATTGGTATATCTTCCTTAAGGAAAGGGACGTGATAGCGAGTGAAATTGGTCTACATGACAAATTATAGTCTTTGATGAAAAATTACATAAGCATATTGAAATATTAGTTAGAAGAGGATTTTCTCGGCAATATGGAGTAGATTATAATGAAAAAAATCCACTAGAACGCTTAGACATGCTAAGGACAGTAATTCCATTATCATTTCAAAATAAATTCCATGTATATCAAATGGATGTAAATTCACCATTCATGAATGGATTCTTGGAAGAGGAAGTATTTTGAAAGCAACCATGAGGTCATGAGATTGAAGGACATGAAATAAATGTGTAAAGGTAGAAAAAAACTCTATGGAATAAAGAAATCTTTAAGACCATGCTATTATATAGGATTGATTCTTCTCTTCTTAATAATTGCTTGATAGGTGCGGTAGTGAGCCTACTTTATGCATCCGAGATAAATGAATAGGGTAATATTCTAATTATATGTTTATATATGGATAATTTTATCATTACTAAATACCTATCCACAAATCCATTTAAATCAACCATGAAGAAAGAAATTGTGATGGCACATCTAGGTCTCATCATCACTTTTTTTGGACATTGAAGCTAAACAATGAGAAGCTGAATTTTTTATTTCACAAGGAAACTATACTAATGATAAAAGTAAGTACACAGGAAAAACAGAAATGGGCACCGTTTGGTCTGGAAGCAGTTTCCATCTCTAATAAATCCTTTATATTTCAGGTTAGGGTAGAAGGAGATTATCTTACATTCATTAATGGAGGGCCTTGGCTTTTGGAAAAATAGTGCTTCATTTGGTTAGATGGAGCTCGGGTTTTAATTTGGGAAATATGAGCCCGATGCCTACCTGTTTGAGTTAGGATCCCTACAATGCCATTGAAATATTTGTAAAAAGATGTCCTATTAGGGATAGCCAAAGCATTTCAGGATCTTACGTGCATTAATCCTACAAGTTTGTAGCTCAAACGAGGATGATTGCGGCCGGAGTTTTTGTGAATGTAAACCACAGTAACACTCTTCCTTCTTACATTCGTCTAATCTCTTCTTAGGGTGTTATGGACCAAGTTCTAGACTACAAAAGCTCCTGTTTTCTATAGAAAGTGCGGGGGAATTGGCCACGTGGATAGCACCTACTTTGGGCCTTGTTTTGAATGGAAACCCAAGCCTTCTATTGGCATCCATGTCCCCTCTGTGGCCCTTTGCTCTGGAGCTTTTGTTTGGATCGAGTAATACCTTTAGGGAGAATGATGAATCAAGCCCTACTGATTGGTGAGCCTATTTTTGAGGTTTCAAATGTGCCATCATGCGAAGTGTCTTTGAGTGAATATTTTCCTCAACATGTGGTGGAGCACACATGAGTGATCACAATCGGGAGAGGAAAGATAAAGTTAAACTAGATTATGTACGAGTGTCCCTTGGTTTTTAGATATATTGAATAGGTTCATTGTTACATTTGAAGAGGATTGGTGGAAATTTAATGAGGAAAGAAGTACGGGGTCAAAGCCCATTTATAGAGACCAAAGCCGGATGAAACAATTGATGATAGGAAAAGTGATGACAATCCTACTAGAAGATGAAATAGATGAGGAATTAGATGAAGTGGGTGATGTTGAATACCCGCTTAAATGTCCAATTGTCTAAAGATTCCAATACAAAAGACCCAAGAAGAATGATGATAAAGGCGGGGATGACATGCCAAGTTGCCATACCAGCTGTTCAAGAGGTTGTGTGGATGACCGGTTTGAGAGCCCTTTGGATGGAAAAAATTAAATAGTTTTAAATATTGAAAAACCGGTCCCGAAGAAGGTGGTTTCTTGGATTTTAACCCCAATAATCTCAAGGAGTTGTATTTTTGGCAAGGATAAGACTAGAATAGCTACCTCTTTGATACCTTTGGTTTCAGAAATCATGTTGAACTCATCAAACAAGCTGGTGAGGAAGAGGGATGGTGTCAAGTTCATTCTAGAAAATCAAAATTCATCTCTTCCTCATCCTGATGGGAGATAGTTTTATCCTCCTTTGTTGAGTCTTGGTTCTCCATGGGGGGGCTGCTCAGGGTAGTCTGGGTTGCTCTTTGGGTGTTGGTCAATTTTTTTTGGCCGGCTCGCTTTTTGGTGCCCTTTCTCCCTTGGTGTTTTCCTTCTTGGGGTCTTATGGATTTTCTACTTATTTTTTCTTGGGCTGTAGGTCCTTGTTTATTTTGTCCCGCTCTTGTTCCTTCTCGACTATCTTTCGGTTGTTTAGGGTTCTAGTCCCTTCAAAATATGTTTTTACTCGATCTAAAAAATATCTTAAAAATATTCAATTTGTTGAATTACAAGCTAGCACCAGCATCTATTGTAATAGGTATAAAATTTCATAAATAATATAGAGGATCATTTGTCAATCAACATTATTCAAATCATTAGCTGGAAGTCTCATGTATTTGTGAGCCATGAGCTGATATTATGTATGGTGTGAGCTTAATCTCAAGATTCATGGAGTCCCTAAATACTCACATTGGCGAGGATTGAATAATAATTGAGTTATACATGTGGATGTAAAAATTTTGGAATCTTATTTACAACATTTGATGAGTTCAAACTTGTAGGCTAGACAAAGAGTGATAGTGCCGACATTATAGATTGTAGGAAAAGCGCATCCGGTATGGTTTTCACTTTTAGAATTGGGGTGGTTTTGTGGGCATCAATGAAGCATCCCATGGTCACTCTTTCTTCAGCATAAACGGAATATGTGGCAGCCATAGGAGAAATATGTCAAACCATTCGAATGAGATGAATATTGAAGGATTTAAGCTAGACTCAATAAGAAGCTACAAAAATATTTTGTGACATCAACTCAACAATAGTCTTGTATAAAAATCATATTTCAAAAAGAGAAATAAATATATATATGGAAGACATCATTTCATTAGGGAGTTGGGTAATAACAAATAGATATGTTTAGAATTTTGTAGATCTCAAGATAAGATTGTAAATATTTTTACAAAGTATTTGGGAAAACAAATATTCAAGTTTTGAGAAGTTGTTTAGGTGTTTATGATCAAGAATATTCTAGCTATGGAAATACACACCCACCTCCAACCTAATAAAAATATTTAAGTTCGAAATTAAAAAGAAGAGTTTGAAAAAATATTTAATTTCATCCATGTTCTATCTTTAGGCAAACAACAATTTGTTTTTCATACCAGACATACTCTACATTTATGCTTGTCTTATTTTAACATGATCTATTTTAAAATTGAAATAGCTCTATAAAAATGAGGAACACATAATTGTTTTATCAAAAGTACGAGAGCTGTAGCTTATCCAAGCAAAGGAGCAATAGGAAGCACACACAAGTGATGTATACTAATTATTTTCAGATTTTGTTTTAATTCTTTTAATTCGGAGTTCTTTGTTGTATCTGCTAATGCTTTACAAGCTATAATAGGGTATCAAACATGTGATTGTACGATAGTTAAACATCGAAACACACCTTGCCTAGTCTCTTTGTTATTGTTATCACGGTAACCTCTTTCACCGGACGTAAGTTAATTCACGGGCTATCTATGTGGTTGAGGATGAATAGAATTGGGAAGTAGACACATATCAGTAATAAAAATGAAGTGTACAGAACGTATTTAAATATGTATATAAGTGGAGGTTTTATTAATAAAATTTTGAATTGAGAAATTAGTATATTATTTAAAATTGTATAATAATTAATAAATTTTTTTTTAATATATTATGAAGTTTAACATAATTTTACAACTTACTTAACAGTTTTATCATTGTTTTCATTTTCACAATATATTTTTTGATTAAATATTTAAATATTTCTGAATATTTTGTGGTAATCTTGATTCATTGAATATCTTGTGATCATGAACTTTAAAGAGTGAAGATTTAAAACAATGGAAGCACCATTAACCAATCTCATGTGGAATATTATATACCAAATCCTCAAAGCACGTTTCATGTAAATCATGAGATTTTTACGCATATATTTATGATTTTTTATAATTATTTTATACATTACCTTTTATATTTCTAAACTAATATGTTATTTTCAATTTTTTTGGAATAAAAATATTGTTCAAACACATATCATAAATATTTACAAACATAATAGTTGTAACAATGTTATTCCATTGCTTTGAAAGGGCTGATATATAGAGTTCAATACAAACATTAGATGTTTATAACATACAATAAGTAGAAACAAACCTATTATCCACGTTTGTCTTGAGATTCTAAACTATTCTATTTGAATAAAATATAAAATTAATCTTCCATGGATTAGTGTAGCTAGCATTATATGTATAATCACTAGTCATTAAATATAGCACGTTGGAGCTTCTAGAAACTAACGAAGAGAATGTGACCTATGAATGCATTGTTAAGTAGTAATATGCAAGGGGTGACACAAAGATAAGGCACACATTGTGGCACCAACACGAATGAGTTGATCGTCAAATGCTAATGGTACTCGGGTGTTTGTGGGCATTATTGGAAGCGAATGTTAAAGCAATAAGAAGGGATAGGAAAGCATTGAGTGTTAAAACTCAATTTCGAGAGATTTAATTACAATAAATATGTATGTCTTCTTTATCACCCTTCCAGCTATTCGGTGGATAGAATAAAGTGTAGGGATAGTCCAATAGACTAATTTACTTTAATCTTATTTTGGCACCGAAAGTACCACAACAAATGAGAATAAAAAATGATATTATAGTTAATATAATGAGTCCCATCTTATAGTATATATGAATTTGATTTTCTATGCTTCAAATAAAGAATAATAATAACCCATATAATAATAATCAAAACGAATATTATTCGGAAACCACACAAATCTAAATACTCACTATTAATTATTACTCTTTAGAAATAAATATTAAATTCAGTGATTAATTTGACTGCAAGTGTGGTTAAACGTGGGATACACAGATGTAACTAAGTAAAAATTATTCTAGAGAAACCACAGGAATCTAAGCAGCGTTCATTATTACTCTAGAGAAACCAGAATTAAGTTTAGTGGTTGATTTTGATATACAACCACCTAATTTTAGTGCGTTTCGCAAGAGCAAATGTTATAAGTGGACTTCGCATCATAGCAGAACCCACCACTCACCAGATGTGTAATTTAGTTGGAATTCTCAAGTTTGTGAGAATGACTAGAATTGTCTTTTCTGTCTGTTATCATTAATCTTCATCTCCACCCGTGCGCAAGGTAACTACGCTCTCACAGTAATTTTATTTCTCTGGTTTCGTTTATTAAATTAAATAGGAAATGATGCTGCAGGAGAAAGACGGGAGCAGTGGCAAGCGGAGGACCTATGGCAATATGGAAATGGAAGTCAACAATCTCCAATCAATATACAAACTGCCAAGGTTAAACCCAATGAAAATCTTGGGAAATTGATGGAGCAATATTTGCCCGCGAATGCCACATTAGAAAATCTTGGCTATCAGATTGAGGTTACCAATTAATCCTTTTTCTCTACTTCTACAATGAAATAATGTTCTCTGCATGTATTGTTGAACCTCATTAATATTTAATATTTTTATTATTGCAGGTAGTTTGGTCTGGATATGCAGGCAGTATTAAAATAGAGGGCGTGAAGTACAAATTACAGCAGTGCCATTGGCATCACCCATCTGAGCACACCATAGACGGAAACCAGTACTAATTTACCTTCCAATGCATTGCCCTTAACTTTTCAGTAATATTTAAATTTGGGTTTCGTATTTATCACATTATGTGCTTAGGTACCCTCTAGAGTTGCATATAGTCCACCAAACCGATGACAACAAGACTGCAGTTATTGGTATCATCTACAAGTTTGGAGATCCTGACTATTTTCTCAAAAAAGGGTAATATACTTCACTTTCCATTATAGTCTTCACATTAGTACTATTTTATTTTATTTTTATTGGTAAGTTTTGGAAAGGTTTCAAGGGCCATTACAAGAGAGATTTTACATTAAAGTTCACCTGAGAGAAAGAAACATACCTCAAAGAGTCAAACATTCTCACACAACAAACAGAGAAGAGAAAAAACCAAATGGTCACAAATAAATTAAGACAAAATGGTCAGTCCAAAGAAGTAGAATGAGACCTAAATTTCATGTGCATAGGAACTGACTACTACTTTTAAAAGAAAATTATTTTATTTTCGACAACCGTCCACTCCTCCTTGTTAAGATCATCATCAAGATAAGGGCCACATGGAAAAAAAACATCAATAAAAGTGATACGCTGATAAGAGTTAGAAGGAGAAGAGAGGGATTCCCTCTCCTTAGCCTACCTGAAAGGGGCCTGTGGTTTCCTTAATGAAAGCTTTTCAGGTGGAGGAAGCTTAGGAGGATTCC
Source organism: Taxus wallichiana var. yunnanensis (assembly GCA_018340775.1). Taxonomy (NCBI): domain Eukaryota; kingdom Viridiplantae; phylum Streptophyta; class Pinopsida; order Cupressales; family Taxaceae; genus Taxus; species Taxus wallichiana. Next base: position 158,412,336 of record CM031237.1, read on the forward strand.
CAGCCAAAACAGAATTAGATTCAAGTCTTACGATACACTTTTCAGAAGAAGGATCTTCAACAAGATCAAAAGAGGCTTTAATGGTGAAGTGAGAAGTGAGAAAGGAGAAAATCCTTCCACCAGGCTGAATTAGCACCACTTTTGTGCTTGCAACGGCCACAATCCTTGTTTAATTTTAAAGTATCTATGATAAGAAAAAGACAATCTTTCATACTCTGTCTCCAACCTGCAAATTAATCTTTTAGGGAGATCAAGGGATACATAGAAATACACCAAAATCCGAGAATAAGAAGTGTGTAATACCTTGGCTGTGGCAGCATCTGCGTTTACTTTAGTACTATTTTCATTTTAGTCATAACAGAGAACTAGTATCAGTGCAATTTTTTGTTTAATGCTTTTTATTTTTGATGATTTCATCGAGAAAATTCTTTTTACGTGGTGACTTTTATTGAACGGTAAATTTTTCAAATGTTAATATATGTTATTTTAAATCGTTTTGCCTAACTCTCACGCTCCATCACGGAGTCAACTTAGAGGGCCGGGGTCAAAATTTTACCAAAATAGTGTTGCAGTGTAGTGGTGGAGCATGTGGCTATGAGAGGTCACAGGTTGATATTTCCTATCACTTTTGCTAACATGCATGAGGGATAGGCTCTTCCATTTTAAATATGTTAATCTTAGTAGTTTGTAGCTTGGACAGCTGTTTGTCCTCATCCAATTGTTATTTGGACAGCCTAGAATTTAGAGAAATAGTTGTTTTTGTCAAACAAATATTGTTAGGATAAGAACAATTGTTATCTAATATTGACTCCTTTTAGGTGACACCTCATAACCAAGGTTGTTATGGTTATTGAGTTGTCTTAATCTCAGCCGTTCATTTTCAACGAGAGTAGTATATAAGGGGTCATTGGGGTCATTTGTAACAAGGAAGTTTTGAGAGAAACTTGCAGTGTTAGCAAGTAGTCTTGCAGTGTTAGCAAGGGCGCAGTGATAGCGTTGGAGATAGCAGTGGAGGAATATCAGCAGGAGGATTAGGAGATTGTCGGAGCTCTGCCAGTAAGAGGCAAGTAGTATTTGTATCTCTTGATTTGCTGAAGTTTAATATATTTCTCATCTGTAGTACTGGTTTTCCCTACGGGGTTTTTCCAGGGACAATTGTCTGAAAATATTGTGTTCACCTTGTTGGGTATTTCTTATGTGTTTGTATTTGTGAAATTATAGTTGTGTTATTTTCCAATATTTGTTGATCAAATAATCTTACAAGATAGGAGGTTAATAATCAGTAACTGTAATAGATTTTTCACATGGTATCAGAGCTTTGTTCGGGTAGAAGAGATTTACCCTAGGTGAAAGAAAGTGAGGGTTTATAAAACCCAGTTTAACCTCTTCAAAATTATTATTATTGTTTTCTTTTAAGATGGCCTCAAAGCGGAGTTTAAGAGATCGGGACAGATTGGATGGAGCCTCGAATTTTGGTGTCTGGAAAGCCAAAATTTCTTTATTGCTGGAAGAGAATGGTATCAAGGAATATGTGACCACTGTTGTACCTATACCTATAGATGCAACACAACTCTTAGCATATAAGAAGGAAGATGCCAAGGCGAGGAGGCTGATTCTTGACGGTGTCAAGGATCATATTGTTCCACATATTGCAGAGTTAGATACATTGAAGACGATGTGGGATGCCATTATGAATCTATACCGGAATGCTACCACTAATCGGAAGCTGATTCTCAGAGAAAAGTTGAGGAATACCCGGATGAATAAGGGAGAAGACGTCACAAGTTACCTCACCAGACTTAGACTTGTCAAGGATGAATTGGCAACTGTTGGAGACAAACCAAGTGATGACGAGCTAGTGAGAATAGCCCTAAATGGGTTTACTAAGCAGTGGGATGTCTTTGTTCAAGTCATCAATGGACGAGACACCTTACCGAGTTGGGATCGACTATGGAGTGATTTCACTCGGGAGGAGCTTAGACTAAGTCTTGTCGATGGAGCCAACATTAAGAGTTAGAAAAGTGAGGTGGACTGAGAAAATTTTGCCCTAGCGGGTAAAGGGAAAGCAAAGAAGGGGTCTAGTAAAGCATCAAATTCACAAGGTGAAAAGAAGAAGAAAGATTTTTGAAGATCAAGTGCTATGGCTGTCACGAGTTTGGCCACTATGTCAGCGATTGCCCAGAAAGGAAGAAGAATGAAAAGAAAGGCAAGAAGCAAGTTGCGGCTTCAGCAAGTGCAGATGAGCTCTCTAGTAGAATGGAAGATGAGTTTGCACTCATAGCATGTATGGTTAGCTCAACCTCACAGAGTGTTTGGTACATAGATAGTGGGGCATCATATCATATGACAGGAGTTAGAGAATACTTCTCCAGTTATAAGGAAGAGAGCACCAGAATCTAGATCTCTATGGGGAACATGTCCAAACTCAACTCAGTTGGGAAAGGAACTGTTCAGTTTCAGAGGGAGAGTGGTAAGATTATTCCCCTTCATAATGTGTTGCATGTTCCAGGCTTAGGGATGAATTTGATTTCTGTATCTGTCCTTCAGGACAAAGGGTACAATGTACTCTTTAGAGGGGCACATGTGTTGATCAAGCACAAGGATTGGAAATCACCCACAGCTATTGGAGTTAGGAGTGGTTGGCTTTATAGGCTGCAGTTTGATATTCCTAAGGCACTCATGAGCAACAGTAATCTTAGAGATCAGGGAGAGCTATGGCATAGAAGGATGGGCCATATCCATCATGGAGCCCTTAAATTACTTCATGAGACAGTGACAGGTGTTCCTGAGGTGAGCACAGAGCACGATGATGTATGTAAGGGATGCATGTTGGGGAAGTTTCTAAAGCATCTTTTCCAAGGAGTGACACCGAGATCAAGGTGTTCTTGATCTAGTACATTCGGATGTATGTGGACCAATGTAAACGAAATCTCTCGGAGGGTATGAGTACATTGTTACTTTTTGTTGATGATTTCTCCAGAAGACATGGATATACTTCTTGAAGACCAAGGATGAGGTTTTCAGTCGCTTCCAAGAGTTCAAAGCTCTTGTGGAGAATTCGACAGGAAGGAAGATAAAAGTTCTTCGGTCAGACAATGGAGGCGAGTACAAAAGCAATGAGTTCGGGAGTTACGTATGCAGGAGAAGGAATCAAGAGAGAGTGGTTCCTTACAATCCATGCAAGAATGGATTTCTTTGAGAGGAAGAATCGGTCTATAATAGAGGCATCAAGGGCTATGTTGCATGACCAGGATTTACCCGTTATCTGTGGGCAGAGGCATGCAATACAACAAGATACATCTGAGAATAGAGTTCCACATAAAGTACTAGGGAGGATGACACCAGAGGAAGCATTCACCTTGGGAAGAAGCGGATGTCAGTCACTTTAGGATCTTTGGGAGTTTGGCATATTGTCACATTCCTAAGGATACACGTGCAAGTTAGATCAGATGCTGAGAGAGAGGGTACTTTGTGGGGTACAGTGAAATCTCTAAGGCATATCGGATATTCATTCCGAGGACCCGGGAGGATTATTGTTGACGTGATGTCAAGTTCATGGAGGACAAGGCATTTAGAAGGTCTAGAGATTTGCGGTAGATGATCAAAGTGAGCAGCCAACGAAGCTCCAAGGATCACTCGGTGAGTCAAGGGCAACAAAGCTCGAGTACGATTACTAGTACAAGCATAGACTCGGGAGGAGAGAGTTTTCAAAGTATGGAGCAACATGTGCAAGAAGAGATGCATCAAGAAGACATGGAGCTTGATATTTCATCCTCTACAGTTGGCAGTAAGAACCGTGAGGTTCAATGCATACACCTGAAGAATACTCGGGAGTTAGTGGGTACTCTAGGAGGAGTGATAGACAATGGAAACCACCAAGCCAGGTATGATGACTATGTTGCATTAGTTAGTATGTTGGTAGATAGTGAACCTTCTAGCTATCAGGAGGCTGCACAACATCAAGTGTGGCAAGAAGCAATGGTTGAGGAGTATACTTCAATTATGCAGAATGATGTGTGGGAGGTAGTGCCTAGACCAACAAATAGGGTAGTGGTTGGATCACGTTGGATCTATAAGATCAAGCATGGTGCAGATGGTAGCATCGAGAAATATAAGGCAAGGTTCGTGGCAAAGGGGTTCTCTCAGAAAGAGGGAATAGACTACGAGGAGACATTTGCTCCAGTTGCCAGGTATACTTCTATACGAGTTGTAATCTCAATTTCAGCACAGATGGGATGGCAGATCCATCAAATGGATGTCAAGACAGCGTTTCTTAATGGTGAGTTGAAAGAGGAGGTATACATAGAACAACCAGAAGGCTTTATAGCACACAACAAAGAGACCCACGTGTGTAGATTGAAGAGAGCATTGTACGGACTCAAGCTAGGCTCCCAGAGCGTGGTATGAGCGCATTGATAGTTACTTGCAGGAAATGGGCTTTGTGAAGAGTGAGGCAGATGCTAATCTCTACTACTTGGTAGTTGGAGGTGAGATTCTCATTCTTGTACTATATGTAGATGACTTGTTTCTTCTTTGGTTCTTTGGGGCTCATAGAAGAATGTAAGAGGGATCTTGCACTGAGTTGAAGATGAAGGATTTGGGACTTATGCACTACTTTCTAGGCATGGAGGTATGGCGAGAAAGATGGAGAGATTTTCCTTGGGCAAGGGAAATATTGCATGGAAATCTTGAAAAGGTTCGGGATGGAAGATTGAAAAGCCATGTCTACACCCATGATCATGAATTGGAGGAAGGAAGACACATCCAGGAGAAGGATGTAGACCCCACCTTATACAGGCGGTTGATTGGTTCTCTCATGTATTTGGTCAATACAGGCCGAGATATAGCTTTTGCGATTAACTTTCTTAGTTAGTTCATGGTTGAGCCAAAGAGAGTGCATTGGTGGGGCAAAGCATGTTCTGCGTTATTTACGAGTGTACAATCAAGTATGGAATTAGATATGCTCGAGGAGAAGGAATCGAGTTGATTGGCTATCTTGTGTGATTGGGTAGGTAGTACTGATGGACAAGAGGAGCACTTGAGGGTGTTGTTTGATCAGGATCGGGAGTTGTATCTTGGTTTAGCGAGGCGAAGTAAGTCCGTAGCTCGAGTTCAAGCAGAGTCGAGTACATAGCGAGCTAGCATGGCAACATGTGAAGCTATATGGCTTCGGAAGTTGTTGGTAGCCTTGTTTGGTCAGAAGGTTGAGACTACGGTGATACACTGCGACAATCAGAGTTGCATCAAGTTGACTGAGAATCCGGTGTTTCATGATAGGTCAAAACATATAGACATCAAGTATCACTTCATCAGAGATTGTGTACAGCGCGGTGTTGTTAAGCTACAGTTTGTACCTACTGAGATCAGCGAGGTATGAACATTCTGACAAAGGCATTGGGGAAGGCAAAATTTATCTTCTTCAGAGAGATGTTGGGTGTCATGCAGAACAGCTTCCTCGCTAAGAGGGAGTGTTAATCTTAGTAGTTTGTAGCTTGGACAGTTGTTTGTCCTCATCCAATTGTTATTTGGACAGCCTAGAATTTAGAGAAATAGTTGTTTTTGTCAAACAAATATTGTTAGGATAAGAACAATTGTTATCTAATATTGACTCCTTTTAGGTGACACCTCATAACCAAGGTTGTTATGGTTATTGAGTTGTCTTAATCTCAGCCGTTCATTTGTATTAATCTCGGCCGTTGATTTTCAACGAGAGTAGTATATAAGGGGGTCATTGGGGTCATTTGTAATAAGGAAGTTTTGAGAGAAACTTGCAGTGTTAGCAAGTAGTCTTGCAGTGTTAGCAAGGGCACAGTGATAGCGTTGGAGATAGTAGTGGAGGAATATCAGCAGGAGGATTAGGAGATTGTCGGAGCTCTGCCAGTAAGAGGCAAGCAGTATTTGTATCTCTTGATTTGCTGAAGTTTAATATATTTCTCATCTGTAGTACTGGTTTTCCCTACGGGGTTTTTCCAGGGACAATTGTCCGAAAATATTGTGTTCACCTTGTTGGGTATTTCTTATGTGTTTGTATTTGTGAAGTTACAGTTGTGTTATTTTCCAATATTTGTTGATCAAATAATCTTACAAGATAGGAGGTTAATAATCAGTAACTGTAATAGATTTTTCACAAAATAATTGTCTACAGAAAAATACCACTATTCTACTCAGCAAGTTTTTTTTTTTTCCGTTTTATGGCTTATTTACATTTTATTTTTCTTATAGTCCTATTATGATTGAGAGATGATCACGTTGTTTTGTCTTCACAGCTTCAGAAGGCCATTCAAAAGTTGAGACTAAGGAAGAGGTTAAGTTGGGTTCTGTAGATGCCAAGAAAATTGGGATATGCAGCAATGAAGCTTATTATCGATACAATGGATCCCTCACTACTTCCCCATACACAGAAGGAGTTATCTGGACGGTTATCAAACAAGTACTGCACACGTTACCTCCACAACAGACTAGTAACAGCTTTCAATAGAGGCCAGAAAAAAGAAAGACTAACCTTATAAATTCTTTTATTCGTGCAGGTGAGGACTGTTACCAAGCAACAAGTCGATGATTTGCGGAAGGCATTAAATTGGGTAAATTTTTGTTATGATAACTTATTGTACCTAAATTTCTTTTGCATTTCAGTAACTGATATAAATTGTATTTCTCAGAGGAATAATTCAAGGCCGGTGCAACCCATAAACTGCAGAACCGTTGAATTCTTTAAACCTATTCGCAATATTTGAAGCCGAATGAACCCTCGTGTAATGGTCCTTCGAAACAAAATAAGAGCGAGAAAAAGATGGTACAGCATAGTCGTCATATTAGAATGAAAAATAAAGCTGTATGGGTGTTCAATATTAACTCTTATATCCTTGTGTCTCGGCCTCAACACTTCGTAGCTAATGTCTACAATACTATTATTACAGTAAGTGTTTTTTTATTTTTCATGATTGTGGGTATATGTTTATCAGTTTTCCACAAATATTTATTGATCATGTTATTAATATTATTGTAACCTAAACAAATTGCTTTATGCCAATAATTATATATATTTAATTATTTTTAAAGGTAGACAAATAAAATTACTAAAATCTTATGCAAGAAGATAACTATAAAAGTAATTGACATTTTATTTTTACTTCAAAATTTTAGTATTAAACTTTTATTTTCTCTTATAAAGTAGTTATCATTACAAACTAGTAATAATCGATCCATTTTATGCATGAAGGTTATGAAAATATATAAAGAGTGTACGCCTACCATCCTTGTGTTGATGGCTACAATTTTTGATCTTGTTATGTTGAGATGTGTTCTACAATGGTAAGTAAGGCTGTAATGTAATGTGTTGTTCAATTTTACTCTCTCCATTAAATTTGACATTCATTTAACCATCATGTGATAGTTCATTCATAGATTTTACTTCTATTGAATTGCCACTTAAATAATTTTGTTTATTTCAAATTAATAAAATAATAATAATATCTATCAGAACTAGATATGTGCCTTGAAATTGATATCCCTCGGTATATTTGAGATAGATATATTTAAGATATCTATATTAATTTCATATTTAATTTAATTTTTTATTTTCTTTTTACACATAACAAAATGTGATTATAAGTTAAATTAATTAATGAACATTTTATAAAAGGTGATTTTGACATATTTTATTGTGGATCCTTTGGTTTGTTATGTCTATGGATTTGTTTGGTTGGAAAAAATATATTTATTAATAAATATAATAGTCTAATAAAATAGGAAGAAGGATTAGTACATCCATAAAATGAAATCCATATCAAAAATAAAATAACCAATTGAAATAAAATCAGAAGTATTAAAAAAATATCAATGAAAATTTTGGAAACACCAAGGCACATGCATACAATGCCACACAAATAATAAGGAATTCAAGCAAGCGAAGGAAATATGGTGGCCTACAGATGTGGAAGGGGATTGACTATCAGTGTTGAATTACGTCTTCTAACCGCACTAAGAAATATATAAAGCCAAATACCCCCATCTAATTTGTGTGTTGTTAAGAATGACTTTTTATTAAAACATTGGTGTTCAACACATACAATATTCTTTGGGAAACATATAAATTTAATTATTAGAGTTTAAAAAGGATTATTTTTATAAGTTTAGGGTTCGAATTCTTTTGGTTTTTTCTTTTGTATCATCATTTTCTAAAAATATAATTGAAATAAAAATGTTACATCTTATAATAATCATACATGAAGAAAAGAATCTAGAATAGACCCTAAATATCAATATTTACAAGAACAATTAACCATATTAAATAATCATACCAAATACATAGATTCTTTAATTATTTTAAAAAAAACTCACCAAGAACAACCATTGCATTTTATTTCTAAGGCATGTTTATTAAACCAAAGACACTACCATATTGCTAATATGATACAAAATAAGTTTTAGTTAATAAGAATTATCAAACATTAATATAACAACCATAATGATTATCGATGGATAATAAGAGGTTAACCTATTAATATTATGATAAATTTGGCATTTCATAATTGTTTTAAACCTAAGATGTTAGTTCCATGTGGCTTAAGTTTGCCTTTTTGGAGACACTACCATAGCGCTAACCTAACATGGTGTTGGTCAATGTAGACACAAAATCATACACTTGGGTATATTTCTAGGTCCAAAATATACTAATGTATACATAATTCCTAAGAAAGAAAACTAGTGGTTGACAACTACTTTTGGCCCTTTTTTTGTTTCTTGTTTTCTCTTCGATCTTACACACTCTACAAACCTAATGGATCTTAATTGATTTATTGTAGTGCCCACTCCTCTTCGACGCTATTTTATCTTGATATTGATACTATTGGGTGACGTTTAGACATTTTATTATGATACATTAATCAATAGATGATAGATTATCTTGATATATGGATTATTGAGACTATGATGTTATGTTTTATGCACTAGATAATGAAGTTAGACAAATTGATATATGTTGATTATCATGATATGGATTTCTTACCGACACAACATGTTTTAGGATGTTTTTAGTAGAATTGTAATCTTACGGATGTTCTGTTTAGAGTTTGACATATTGATGGAAAATAGAATTGTTAAATATTAAATGATGAACATTGATTTTATATGCATGTGTTCTCAATGTTATTAATACAATTTGAAAAGCCGGAGAGGAATTTGTTGTGTGTAGGAATTTTATCACAAACATCGAAGGGGATAGGGGACCAACCATGGAAGGATGTCGAGCATTGAGCAATGAGGCCAAAATTGAAAACTCTTGTAATATTGTTTACTGTGTGTTTTGCATGTCTTGTTTGGAAGTCTCTTATGGTGGGTGATTTCACATATATGGCAATGGGGTGGATTGTGTCCCTTTCTTTAATTTTTTTTTGCATGTTTTTATTTATATTTTGTGTATTTAAATTTGGAAAATTTGTCACTTTATTAGCTTGTGTAAATGTGTGTTTATTAGACTTAACCCTTCTTGTTTTGTTTAACCAAAGTAGAGATGTGACTAATAGTGATGATGAGATCTTGTAGTCCTTGTGTAAGTAGAATTTATGTTTATTTGGGAGTGTTTTACTCCACCCCAAGTTAAAAATTTGTATTTTTACTTGGCGGCACTTTTGCAGACTTGTGGGACAAGTAAGACTTGTCCCATGCCTCTTAATTTCATCCAACAACCTTACGTATGGGTTGGGAAGCTGAATTTTGAATTCTTTGTCCATGTTTGAGTGTTATATAAGGAAAATTATTGCATTTTATTTTTATTCCAACTTATTATACCCCTCAAAAGTATGGTGTACAAATTTTGACCCATGTGGGTTGTCATAGTCCTTGCTTGTGCATTGATGTTTCTATTATCCAATTTTTCCCCTCCGACAAAATCGATCGGACAAAACCTTCGCACGGGAGGAATGGAAAGGTTGGTTCAACCGTGCGAGCTCACATTCGATCCCAAAAGATCGGGTTATAGGCAAGCTCGACAATAAAAATGGAGAAGCAAGGTCGATAAATGAGTGACTAATGGAAATGTTGAAGAAAAGCTAAGTCGGTAAGTTAAAATCGAGCCCGGAGCGAGTCAACGTGAAGCAAAGCAATAGAGGCTGCAGAAGGTGCCACGTGTCGAGTCGGCACACTTTCAAGCGGTGCTAACAAAATAAAAGACCCTAGGGATACGCTTGTCCCCCATATGGATATAAGCACATAGCGAGGCTCGCGGATTATGCCAAGTCTCCAATCTTTGAAACTTCAAGAGGGAAAAAAGGGGTAAAGTCTTGGAAGCCAACAGGGTTTCCACATGGAGCTAACTCCAACCATCAGCGAAGCCTCCACGTGTCTCTTCGGTGCTCTTTTTGTATGGTACTCAAAATTGGGGTCCCCAAACGAGCGCAAGCTCTCCACGTAGTTAGAGCCCAAGAAAAGTAGAAACGACCATTGAAAATTCTAAGCATGGAAGAGCCAGTGGAATCTTTCACATGCCTCATCAACATAACTTCAAAGGTGTGAAAAAATTGGTGTCCCCAAATGAGTGTAGGCTCTCCATGTGGTCAAAGTCCAAGAAAGTTACACAACCATTGAAAATTATAAGCAAAGCAACAGATCTAGTGGAAGCCTCCACATGTTAGCTTAGCGCAACTTCGAAGAGTAAAACCCGAAGGGAAGCCCCAGAATGAGCACAAGCCCTCCACGTGTCTAGGGTCCAACATACTTTCTCCTAAATAGAAGGGACTTAGCAAAAACAAAAATAAAGTAGAGAAAGCTCACAGAGACATGCCAAGTGTCCCACTTATCATAACTTCAAAGCAAATAACTACAAAGGTCCCACCCGAAAAATAGTTTTGACATTATATATATAGTGGGAACTTTACTCACCTAGGGAATGAAGTAGCATGTTCATGGATGGTGCCAAGTGTCGGCACATCGCATTCCCAGAACCCTAAAAGGTAGCAAAAATATTAAGAATACGCGAGGCTCCCATGTGGATCATGCACGAGATGGACTCCAAACCCAAAGCGAGTTTGGAAAGGATTGGCGAGAAGGTCAATTGATGAAAGATAAATCATGAAGCCCACCAAGAATTTTAAATGCTTAGATCTTTCTAGATATTTTAAGAGCCTGCATGGAACACTCAACCCTAACCTTTAGATGGCCATATATTTTGATTGGATATCTTAATTTGGGAAAGACCAAGTTCTTCAATAGTGAAAATACGATGCCTGCCATTTCGAGGTTATCATGCTTCTCACCTACCACCATAATGAAGTATTGGCTTCCTTTCTTTCCCAACAAGGAACAACACATGGGGGCATGGGTTTTGCAGTGGAAACAATCATTGTTGCGAGTGAATTTAATTCTCTTTTGGGGTGGTTAAGGCAAGTCTTGATTTCTTCTCTCCTTTCTCTCTCATGTTCTTCATATATATTGTAAGCGGGATTTTTTTGAAGAGTTGGTCATTTCTTCTCTCCTGCCCTCTCTCTCTTTCTTCCCTAGGGTTGAATGTGAGAATTAACCCTCCTCTCATTTCTTTGTAATGGAATTTTCTTTCCTCTTTCCCTGTGATGACGTACTATGTGAATTCATACAGCAATAAAATCTATTTCGTGATGCATTTTATCCATCCTTTTCCTATTTTATTGTCCCTTCCTACCTCTCATCATTACGAGGTATATTGTGCATATCTCTTATGCCTATTTCAAGTTTTGGGAGTTGTGTTTAATGGGTTTTAAGTTATGTTTGTGTGAACATTATCTTTGGTCTATGATTCATCTTGTCCATCCTCTCCATTTTCACACCTCTCTCCAATTCAAGCGATTGGATTTGTGATCAGCAACCTCCTTTTCTAGTGTATCACTACTTTAATGTAGGATTTGTTTTCATGCACTTTCTCTTCCTAGTTGCTTAGAAGGTTAGATAAGGATTAGATAGTTTTCTTGCATTAGAGTAGATTGTCATAGGTAGTTTAGGAGCAAGAACCATCTTTCTCACGGAGGGTCATCTCAAGCTCGTAAGTCCAAAACATGAGAGATGGTCTAATGTTATGCTGAGATTACACCGAATTCCCCACTCACATCTAAGGCCATTTGGGGGTTCTTTGTAACTTCACATCACGGTTATGGAACACATAGTGGGACAAGTTTGAAGTACCTTAGCACTTCATCTCAGTAGTTTGGTGTGTTCCTGTTAAATATTTAGCCTTTAGAGGCACATACAAAGTACATATGGTGACTCCATCTGACCAACAACCCATTCTATGAGTTTTAGAATTTCCTTCCATCCATTTCCACCCATTCTTCTTTCCACATCTTTCATATTTTGTCATTCATGAAGTTGTGCAGTCATGACTTCATTCCCATCTTGGAATTCACACCTACAATAGTGCAATCAACCTCTAACAAGTTTCATGACTCCTCTAAGTCATCATTATGATCAAATTCAAAACCATTATGCTTACCCATATGAGCAGTGTCAAAAAGCAGTTTAGCTATGAAATATATTATTAGGAACAAAGGTACGCATACCACAATAATAGTTATATGGAGAATGTTGATCTGCTAGAGAATTTTCAAAGAATGGAGGCTAGCATGATTAAATCTAGAGCTACTGACACGAGGAAAGCATTCAAAATTGGTTGCAGGTACCTTTTCCATGGGAAGGCCCTTTTGGTTACATTACAACCCACGGGATAAGCTTGACTTCATGGTTGAAATGTTGCCTCAACTTGCACAGTGGACTGAGGAGATAGAGGCCTACGAACTTGGTGCCAGGAAACCTTGTCAATGGGTAAGTCCTACACCATCATCTAGTAATTTTCTCTCCATTCCCCAAGCAACACCATCTCAACTTGAGCTTCAATTTCCAAGCTTCCCATCATTGTTGTTTCTGTTGTTGAATTCCCTTCTCCATCTTCTAGATCCCATCCCATCTTAAGTGCTCTACCCATTTCCCTTACAAATCCAAGTCCTCTCCACAAGTAGCAAAAGTAAAATCTTCCTTCCACCACAAATAAAGCAACAACTAGTGGAGACCCCACCCACCACTCCTCCTACTTTCCCGAGTCCATGGTGGGAAGAGACTCAAAAATCTAGTCAAGGAGAGAAGCAAGAAGAAGAGCCAAGAAAAGAAGAAATGATTAAAATCTTGGTAAGCTTGGCTCTCATATTTGGGATAGAAAAAATCCCCTTGATGGTTAAACCTTTAGAGGAGGCCGGGGTCAGACCACAAGTGGTGGATGCTGAGTTTACGTAGAAGAAGAACAAGAACAAGAAGAAGAAGATCAATAATCTATTTGCTCTAAATACGAGAGTCCATAATGGCACATTTCTAAAGAGGATGTTGGTCTAATCCAAGCTACACAATTAATCAAGACGAGAGGAAGAACAACCAGTTCTAAGTCCTATTAAAGGAGGCAACTTGAAGAGATCGAATCAGCGTGAAACAACTAAATGAAGAAAGCATTGTCGAAGATTTTTAATTTCATTCAAAGGGCCTTACATGATTGATGAATCCATGATGGAGGAGGGCTATCAAGAAGACCTTGCTGCCCCAAATTGTCCTCTAGAGCAGCGAATTGAAGATTTTGATTTGAAAAATTTTATGCTAGAGAAAGAGGCTATCCAAGAGAAATTTGGTCTTCAAGAAAGAACAGAGGAACTCCAGAGCCAATAATGTGTTGCAACAAATTATAATGATGCAAAAGAAACTTCATTGGACGTTGCAATCAATAACAATGAGTTGCATATTGTAGAGGAGTTTCATACTACCAGGGAGGAAGGAAAAGAGTATAAAGATACCATCTCTTCCACACCATTCACTCATGAAGGTCCGTGAGAAGACTTCATTCTTGGAGTTTAATTTTAGAGAAATGGGCACATCCATCATATCAGACCTTGCCCAATCAGGTACTTGGCTTCATTAGAACTAAGGGAGAAGACAAAAATAGTCATGTCTATTTTAGGACATGAGGATGATATAAAAAGCACCAAGGGTAACCATCAACACACCTCTAAGAATACAATGTCAATCAGCTTAAGGAGGTATTTTTGATTGATATTGATACTTTTGTTATTTGGGTGGAGAATCATCCTTTTGCCAGTTTTTCACTCATAGTAAAATCCATGTTCAACGCCAAATCACATACATGGTTACCTATTTTGAGAAAGGTAAGCTAATTTTCCCTACCCGATTCTGAGGATTTGTTTGAGTTCCCTTTGCTTCCGAATAGCATAGAGTAGGTAGGTTTGATTTCAACAAAAGAAGTGCTTTCACACACTCTTCATATCCCACTTGGGGTTTGTATGATCTTTCCCTTTTGTACATAGTGTGTTGTGGTATTTTTTTCTCATGCACAGTCCATTTCCAGAATAGGTGAAGTCGCGAGTCATGACTATTTTTACTCTCGAAACCTCATTTTCAAGATTTTCTTATGAAAATGGAGAGCGAGATCAGCCATGAGGCGGAGTTCGGGATCGAGAGTGCAAGCTTTGGGTTCGGAGTTTCAAAGCACAATATCAATATCAAGAAATCATTCATGACTCCATGCCCAATGGATACAACAAACCCGGCCAGAACTTTCCACCTAGTAGGTAAGTGATCCCTCGAGTCACCAAATTGTTATCCAATTTTTCCCCTCGGGAAAAATCGATTGGACAAAACATTGCACTAGAGGAATTCAAAGGTCAATTCAACCATGCCAGCTCACATTCGATCCCAAAAGATCAAGTTAAAGGTAGGCTCATCAATGGTAATGGAGAAGCAAGGTCAGAAAATGAGTGGCCAACGGAAATGTTGAAGAAAAGCTAACTCGGTAAGTCAAAATCAAGCCCAAAGTGAGTCAAATCAAAGTAAAGAAATGGATCCGTGGAAGGTGCCACGTGTCAGCTCAGTGCACTTTCAAAAGGTGTAAAAAAGTGGAGACCCTAGGGATGCGCTTGACCCCCACGTGGATCTCGGCCTGCATAGAGGCTTACGAGATGATTCCAAATGTCCAAGCCCTTGACTTTAAGAGGTAAAGTAAAGGGGGTAGAGTCTTGGAAGCCCATGGGTTTTCCACATGGAGATAAGTCGAACCATCGACAAAATCCTCCAAGTGTGTCTTTCACGCACTTTTGGTATGGTGCTCAAAAGCGGGGTCCCCAAATGAGCACAAAGTCTCCACGTGGTATGAGCTCGAGAAAGGTAGAACCGGCCATTGAAAATTCTAAGAATGGAAGAGCCAGGAGAAGCCTCCACATGCCTCATTAGTGTAAATTCAAAGGTGTGACAAAGCGGGGTCCTAAACAGTACATGCTCTCCACATGATCAGTCAGAAAGTTTTTGGCCATTGAAAAGTCTAAGCAAAGTGTGAGCCAATAGAATCCTCCACGTGTCATCTCGGTGCAACTTCAAAGGTAAAACCCAAAGGTAGGCCCCAAATGAGCACAGGCACTCCATGTGTCTAGGGTCCAACATAGTTACTTCTAAACATAAGAGACTTAGCCAAAACACAAAAACTAAAGTAGGCTCGTGAGCGATGTCAAGTGTCACATGATCGTAACTTCAGGAGCTAACTACAAAGGTTCCACCCAAAAAGGGTTTTGACATTATATATATTGTGGCCCTTTACTCACCTAGGGGAATGAATCAAAGCATGTTTGTAGATGGTGCCAGTGTCGGCCACGTTGCATTCCCGAGGACCTAAAAGGTAGCAAAATTATTACGAATGCGCGAGCCTTCCACGTGGATCTTGCACAGATGGACTCCAAACCCAATGTATATTGGAAAGGATTGGAGGAATGTCAATTTAATGAAATATGAATCATAAAGCCCACAAGAATTTTAAATGCTTATGTCTTTTAAGATATTGAGAGCCCACGTGGAATGCCTAACCACGGCCTTGGATGGCCATAACTTTCGACTAGATATCTTGATTTGGGTGAGACCAAGTTCTTCAAAAGTACAAAATATAGTCCCCCATTTTCAAGGTTGTCAAGCTTCTCACCTACCACCATAATGAAGTATGGGATTCCTTTCTTTCTGAATAAGGAACATCAGATGGGGGCATGGGTTTTGTAGTGGAACCCATCATTTTTTGCAAGGTGAATATAATGCTCTTTTGGATGGTTGAGGTAGGTATTTATTTCTTCTCTCCTTTCTACCTCATGTTCTTTATATATATTGTAAGGAGGGCATTTTTTTGAAGATTTGGTCATTTATTCTCTCGTGCCCCCTCTCTCTTTCTTCCCTAGGGTTGAATGTGGAGATTATCCCTCCTCTCATTTAGTTGTAATGGAATTTTCTTGCCTCTTGCCCACTGATGATGTACTATGTGAATTCATGGAGCAATAAAATATGTTTTTGTGATGTATTTTGTCCATCCTTTTCCTATTTTATTGTCCTTTCTTGCCTCTCATCATTGCAGGATATACTATGCATATCTCTTATTCCTATTGCAAGTTTTGGGAGCTGTGTTTAATGGGCTTGAATTCGTGTTTTATGTGAACTTTATATTTGGTTTGTGATGCATCTTTTCCATCCTATCCATTGCTCACCTCTCTCCATTTTAGGTAGTTTGATTTGTGATCGAAACCTCTTTTTACGGTGTATCTTTGCTTTAGTGTAGATTGTAGGAGGTAGTTTAGGATCAAGAACTAGCTTTCTCTAGAGATTCATCTCAAGCCTGCAAGTCCCACGGTTTGAGAGATGATCTAATGTTATGTAGATTACACTTTGAATGCCCCACTCACATTTGAGGCCATTACGGGGTGACGTAATTTCGCATCAGCAGTTCCGGCACCCGGTGAGGATAGGTTTGAAGCACCTTACCACTTCATCTCAACATGTTTGTGTGTTCTTGTTAAAGATTCAACCTTTAGAGGCACATGCAAAGCACATTTGGTGACTCCATCTAACCAACAACCCATTCTACGAGTTGCGGAATTTCCTTCCATCC
Source organism: Taxus wallichiana var. yunnanensis (assembly GCA_018340775.1). NCBI lineage: Eukaryota > Viridiplantae > Streptophyta > Pinopsida > Cupressales > Taxaceae > Taxus > Taxus wallichiana. The sequence goes on from CM031237.1 coordinate 158,429,269, forward strand.
ATTTCCACCCATTCTTCTTTCCACATCTTTCCTCTTTTTCATTCATGAAGTTGTGCGGTCATGAATTCATTCCCATCTTGGAATTCACACCTACAATAGTGCAATTAACCTCTAACAAATTTCACGACTCCTCCAAAGGTCAGCATTATGATCAGATTCGAGAATCATTATGCTTACCCATATGGCGATTTTAAATCCGGTTTGGCTATCTGACATATCAGAACAAGGGTATGCATAAAATGGTACTTGATTATATGGAGAATATTGATCTGCTGGAGAATTTTTAAAGAATGGAGGCTAGCATGATTAAATCTAGAGCTACAACACAGATGAAAGCATTCAGGATTGGTTTCAAGGTAGCTTGTCCATCGGAAGGCCCTTTTCAATGACATTACAACCCACAGGATAAGCTTGACTTGATGGTTGAAATGTTGCCTCAACTTGCACAGTGGACTGAGGAGATAGAGGCCTACGAACTTGGTGCCAAGAAACCTTATCAATGGGTAAGTCCTACACCATCATCTAGTAATTTTCTCTCCATTCCCCAAGCAACACCATCTCAACTTGAGCTTCAGTTTCCAAGCTTCCCATCTATTGCTTCTATTATTGAATTCCTTCTCCATCTTCTAGTCTCCCATCCCATCTTAATTACTCTTCCCTTTTCCCTTCCAAATCCAAATCCCCTCCATAAGAGCCATAATTAATATCTTCCCCTACACCACAAATAAATAGACAACTAATGGATACCCCACCCACCACTCCTCCTACTTTCCACGAGTCCATGGCGGAAAGAGTGAAAAATATAGTTAAAGAGAGAAACAAGAAGAACAACCAAGAAAAGAAGAAATGATTAGAATATTGGTAAGCTTGGCTCTTAGATTTGGGATAGAAAAAATTCCCTTAATGGTTAAACCTTCGGAGGAGGCTAGGGTCGGACCACGAGGTGGTGGATCTTTGAGTTTGTAGCGAGAACAAGAACAACAACAAGAAGATCAACAAACTATTTACTCGAATGCAAAGTGTCCATAATGGCACTTTGTGCGAAAGAGGATGTTAATCTAATTCACACCCGTACAATCAGTCAAGAGAGAGGAAGAACAACCATCTCAAGTCTATTAAATAGGATCACTTGGAAGAGATTGAATTAATGTTGAAACCAATAAATGAACAAAGCATTATCAAATTTTTTTCTTTCAATCAAAGGGCCTGATTTGATTGATGAATACATGATGGAGGAGAGCTATCAGAAGACCTTGCTGCCACAAATAGTCCTCTATAGAAGTGAATTGAAGATTTTTTATTGTGACAAGTAATATGCTAGAGAAAAAGGCTATCCAAGAGCAAGTTGTTCTTCCGAAAAAAATAGAGGAACTCAGGCCAACAATGTGTTGCAGCAGATTATAATGATACAAAATAAACTTCATTACATGTTACAATCAATAATGATGAAGTGCGTATTGTAGAGGAGTTCCATACTACCATGGAGGAAGGAAAAGGGTAGGAAAATACTATCTCTTCCACACCATTCAGCCGGGAAGGTTCGTGAGAATAATCCATTCTTGGGATTGAATTTCAATGTAATGGGCACATCCATAGGATCAGACCTTTCCCAATTAGGTACTTGGCTTCATTAGAACTAAGGGAGAAGATTAAACCACTCATGTCCATTTCAAGTCATAAGGATGATATAAAAAGCACCAAGGGTCACCATCAACACCTCGAGAATCCAATGTCAATCGGCATGAGAAGGTATTTTTGATTGATGTTTATACTTTGGTTATTTGGGTGGAGGATTGGCATTTTTCCATTTTTTCACTCATAATAAAATCCATTTTCAATGCCAAATCACGTACATGGCTGCCTATTTTGAGAAAGAGAAGCTACTTTTCCCACTGCCAAGTTGCGGGATTTGTTTGAGTTCCTTTGCTCGGTTGGCATAGAGTAGGTAGGTTTTCTTTCAGAGAAGAAGTTCTTTCACACTCTCCATATCCCACTTGGGTTGTGTAGGATCTTTTCCTTTTGTACATAGTGTGTTGTGGTGGATTTTTCTCGTGCACTGATCCATTTCGAACATGTGAAGTCTAGGTCAAGACAATTTTCTACTCTCAAAAATCTCATCTTCAAGATGTTCTTATGAAAATGGAGAGCAGAGCCAACGGGAAGGTTTAGGATCAAAGAATGCAAGCTTCGAGTTTTAGGTTTCAAGCACAAGATCAATATCGGGCTATCATTCATGACTCCATGCCCAATGGATACAACAAGGAAATTGATCTTTCCACCTAGCAGGTAGGTGATCCAGAAAGGTAGAACCATCCATTGAAAAGTCTAAGAATGAAAGAGCTAGCAAAATCCCCACGTGCCTCATCGGCGTAACTCAAAGGTGTGACAAAATGGGTTTCCCAAGCGATCGCAGCTCTCCACATGTTCGAGTCAAGAGAGTTACACTTGCCGTTGAAAAGTCTAAGCGAAATGAAACAGTGCTAGAAGTCTCCCACGTGTCAATTCGGACAACTTCAAAGATAAAACCCAAAAGCGGGCTCTAAATGAGCATAGGCCCTCCACATGTCTAGGGTCCAACATAGTTGCTCTCCTAAATAGAAGGGACTTAGCCAAAACACAAAGAAAGAAGAGTAGGCTCATGGATAATGCCAAGTGTCCCACCGTCACAACTTCAGGAGCTAACTACAAAGGTCCCACTTCCGAAAAGGGGTTTTGACATTATATATAGTGGTTCCCTTTACTCACCCGAGGAGATGAAGCGGCATGTTCATAGATAGTGCCAAGTGTCGACCACGTCGCATTCCGAGGACCACTAAAAGGTAGCAAAATTTTAAGAATGCGGGGCTTCCACATGGATCTTGCACGAGATGAACTCCAAACCCAAAGTAGTTTGGAAAGGATTGGTGGAAGGTCAATTGATGAAAAATGAATCATGAATCCCGCTAAGATTTTTAAATTTTTAGATAAGTTAATATATTGAGAGCCGAGTGTGGAACACCCAACCACGACCTTCAAATGGCCATATCTTTGCACTAGATATCTTGGTTTGGGTGAGACCAAGTTCTTAAAAAGTGCAAAATACGATTTTCCATTTTTAAGGCATCAAAATTCTCACCTACCACCATAATGAAGTATGGGCTTCCTTTCTTTCCATACAAGAACAACACATGGGGGCATGGGTTTTGCAATGGGCTGTTGTTGCGAGACTCACGGCACCCCTGGATGCGGATCGGGCTTCTAGGTTGATCACTCTAGCATCCAGTGTGATTTCACAACATGGAAACCTCTCTCAAGTGTGGGAATTATGAAGCGAGAGAGGAATCTCCATATTAGAGGTTGGTTCCTCAAAATCCTCGATTCGAGATCTATATTTTGCAAAAATACGAGGTTGAGATCCTAATCCTACTCTAAAGCTGCAAGGAGACAGGATAGAAATGCAAAAATTGAAACTAATTAAAGATGGTGATGCACCAAAAGAAGTGGTGAAACAAGTTTTTGTCAAGAAAATGAGACACGAGACAAAGATTGCAACATAAAAATACACGGCTGATAAGATATAATTTAGAATGCGAAATGAATCAAATAACACAAACAAAGGAGTGAAACCATTCACAAAGCTTGCATTATCATTTCAATGTCAAAACCATGCATTCAACCTTAGAGAGGTAAAAATTATTTACGATTTTTTAAGAGTCGATTCTTCAAACAATCACTTGCTGGAGGTGAAAGAAGAAGTTGCTATGCCCAAAAAATGTTCCACCCTTTAGAAATGAGCCAAATCTGGCTTTTACATTGCATGGGTCGAGCCCAGGAGACAGAAACATACAAAAAACGTGAGAGCCCATTCCTCCTTGACTGCAGATGCATTAAAACGGCATGGGAGACCTTACAAACCCATACCCTGTCATTTTTGACCGAATTGCAGGAGAATGCGACCCATTCTGCGTTAAATTTGGTCGCTGAAATGTCACTTCTGGCCATGAACACGCGTCAGAGCCATTTCTGAATTTTCTCTCTCAAAGCGCACCAAAATTCATAAGCTTTATGTAGAGAATTTTATAAGCTTTCCAATTATATAAAGAATGTGCAAATCTCCCGAGCTCTGGATCGAAAGATATGGTGATCTGAAGATTTAGGGCACAAAACAGGCAAAAACGGATTTTGAAATCTTTTCCCGCGCTCTGCCACTTGGATGACACATGTCAATGCGATTGGATGCGTAGTTCTCTCTCCTTCCCTATCCGTGGGTTTTCCCTGAAATTTTTGCTATTTTTGTGATTTTGGAACATTTTTCACTTTTCCTCCACGCCCTTGCCACTTGGGACACGTGGCATGATCTGAGTGGAGGACAGGGGCACGGGGGCATCCTTTGCTTTTAGGTTTTTGGCCGAAACTCTTGCTAAATTCTCTAACTCCTCCCCGAGCTCCACACTTCCCTATTCCATTGGACACGTGTCCTCTTTTTATTGGCTTAGGTCTGCTCCCCATTGGCTCTTCACGTCTTCCACGTCCCTCTGTCTCGGCTATCCAAACTGGCTGGGACAAATTCCCTCGATCCACCCGAAATGGGCTTCCTTGTCCCTAAAAGCTGCTGATGACACGTGGAATTATTTGATTGGCTTTCGGCTCCTTTGGCTATCCGTGTCCCTTTGTCCCAAATGTCCCAGTGCAAAAGTTCTCCTTTCGGTCGATCCGGTCTATTCGGGTCCTTCGCATCCTCACGGCCCGGATGTCCCAAGTGTGCCGCACGTCCCGATGGCCCGGATGTTCCTTTCCCTCTGCAGTGCTGCCGGAGCTTTTCGGCCGATTCGCACCCCATCGTCCCAAATGTCCTGATTGCGAGGACTAAGGCTTAGCCAATTTTCTGATTTTCCTAGCCCGAGCTTGTTTTGCAACTTTTTCACCTTTTCTCAAAACTTGCTCTCTTCAACTTGGACGGGGAGTTAGAAAAAATCTGACGGGGACCCTAGAAACATGATTTTTTTCCCTGAATCAATCTATTTTCACAGGACTTGAGAATTTAATGCATGTTATCAAAATTACCACAGGGGTGAATTTTGGATAACAATTGGTAAGCGATTCAGGTGGGGTTACTGCTGTAGGTAGAAGATACCGATTACACAGAAGCAGTCCATTGGGCATGGAGTTATCAAATATTCAGTTTAGAACCCTAACTGACTCAGAATGTGCAAGGAGGAAGATGGAATATCACCTAATGGGCAAGCAAGGACTACAAAACATCTCCATGGATAGCAAGCTATGCCAAAGCACTTAGGAAAAACAAAACTAACCTCTACAAAAACAATGTGCACAAGCACTTGGAGGAATGAAAATCTAATCTAATATTTACAAGGTAGTGAATTTCCCTCTAGAAAGCAACGCTTGAGATAGATTCCATTGGTATTTGGAATCTGCAGTTCTTCACCATCGAATGAGGCCGGTTGGAAAGCATTGTTGTTCTTGCACTTTGTGACCATGTATGGGCCACTCCAAATGGCATCAAATTTTGAATGCCTCCCGGTTTTGCTCTGTCCACATCCCATTTCAACACTAGATCTCAACTTGAAAAGATCTATCCTTGGCCTTCCTATCAAAGGTATTCTTGATCAATGCTTGATCCTTTTCCATTGCTTGGGATGCACGATTTTGATCTCTTGTAGCTCCATCAACTCTGCATATCTCACCTCCATGGGCTCAAATTCAAGCAACTCCGGCTGCTTCATGAGTTCCAATGTTGGCAACTCAAGTGACATGGGCAACATTTCCTCTCTTCCATAGACAACCTGAATGGAGAGTTACTGTGGATCTTTTGGGAGTTATCCTATCGGCCCATAAGCGATTTCGATTTGGTATGCCAAAACCTGCGATTCTCGTCAAGAGTCCTCCTAATGATCCTCAACAAGTTCTTGTTTGTAGACTCGGCCTGGCCATTACCTTGGGGGTAATAGTTTGATGAAGTGCTTAGGTAAATACCGTTCTTGACAGCCCACTCAGTCACCTTAGATCCAATGAATGCCAATGCATTATCAGAGATTATTGTGGCAGGTACACCAAATCTGGTTGTTATCCCCTCATAAAAGTCTAAGATGCTAGACTCATTTGCCTCTTTGAGTGCTACTGCTTCTGTCCATTTGGTGAAGTAGTGCGGGCATCAAAATCCATTTGTGCCCTTGGCTTGAGTTGGGATTAATGACTCAATGAAGTCCAAACCGCATTGCATGAATGGCTGGTCAAGCCGAGATTGGATGCAATGGAAGGGCAGCAAGCTTCTCTTTTCATGTGAAGGATGCACAATTCTTACACATCTTGATCCATGCATAGCAATCACTTTGAAGATCTTAGGCCAATAATAACCAGCCTTCATGATTTTTAGAGTGTCACTCTTGGTGCAAAATGACCACCAATTTGGTCCTCCATGAAACTCTTCCAACACCTTTTGAATCTGATTTGTGCTAATGCACCTCAGAAGCGACTCCATTCACGTCTTTCTTGAACAAAACTCCATCAATAATGGCATACGGGACAGCCTACAATCTGAAGTTTCTCCTTTGGGTCTTGTTCATCTCCGGAGGGCATAGGCTTGTGCATAGGAAGTGCATAATACCTTGGGTCCAGGAAGGAGTGGGGATAGTATTGTCTTCTTCTTGATTGTCACTTGGCTCATGGCTGTCTGGGTGTCAAAACAACCTCTTCGTCATTGCATACTTCTTTTTGCTTCCCCAAAACCAAAGCTGCTCACACAATCCTTTCCCTCTTACCAGCTTGGTGATCTTGATCTCAATGTCATATTCCATGACACGGGTGATCTAACTCTGCCCTTTTCTCATTCAAATCCTTGTTGAGGAGGAAGTCCTTAACTTGACATGTGAGACCAACAACTGGACCTTGTTGTTTGAGACTAAATGCTTGAATTTCTTCAAGCTTCTAATTACTGCAAGCACATGCTTCTCAATAAAAGAGTACCTCACCTCATAGTCATCTAGGCTCTGGCTGAAGAAGGCAATTGGCTGCTCATCATTATCTTTGTTCTGCTGTACCAAAATGGCAGAGATAGTGTCATTACCTCCAAATGCATAGAGGATGAAATCCTTGGAGAAGTCTGGGTTGATGAGAGTTGGTGCTTGGGAGATGGCTTCTTTGATTGCTTCAAAACTCTCCTTGCCTTCTGCTGTCCACTTGAAAGCCATGCTTTTCTTTAACATTTTGGTGATGGGCTTGACAAGGGCTGCAAAATCTGGGACAAACCTCCGAACAAATTTTATCCTTCCCAAGAAACTCTGAAGGGCTTTCTTGTGGCTTGGCAATGGTAGTGCTCTTATGGCTTCAACCCTCTCTGGATCAATTGCTAATCCTTCCTTGGAGACAATATGGCCAAGGAGCTTTCCTTCATGTGCAAGAAAGATGCACTTCTTAGGATTCAAAGACACTCCGAACCTTCTACACCTCTGAAACACTTGCCTGAGGTGAAAGAGATGGTCTGCTACATTCTTTGAGAAGACAGTGATATCATCTAGGTATACCAGCACTATCTTATTGATCAAGCCTTTGAATGCCATATCCATAGCTTGCTGGAATGTTGCTCCGGCATTCGACAGTCCAAATGGCATCTTCTTGTAAGCATATGTGCCCCATTTTGTAGTGAAGGCCGTCTTGAATTGATCTTCTTCCTTCACCATTATCTGATTATAGCTTGAATATCCATCTAGCAATGAAAACCTTTCTGAACCAGCTACAACCTGCAATATTTGTTCCATTGATGGAAGCAGATAATGATCTTTAAGTGATGCTCTATTTAGATCGCGAAAGTCCACACACAATCTTATTTCTCCATTTCTCTTTCTTACTGGCACCAAGTTTGCAACCCAACTTGAGTGTTTGATGGGGAAGATGATACTAGCCTCAATAAGCTTGCTTAACTCTTTTCTTATGAGAGGTTCAATATGGGGATTCATTGGCCTTTGCTTTTGCACGATGGCTTGGATTTAGGATCGGACTCAATAGTATGTTGTGCCAACTTTGGGTTGAAACCTCTTAGATCTTTGTAAGTCCAAGCAAAGACATCTAGGAACTCTTGACAAAGCTGAACAAAATCAGATTTCTCTTGTGAGGTACTTACTTTGCCAATCTGCAATGTTTTGCCTTCTTCCACTAAAATAGGCTTTGAATCTTCACCCTTTACTTGAATGTTCGCTTTCTCTTTCCGGAACTGATCATTCGGGTTGAAGATTGACTCCAAGGTTATGAGGCCTTTTGGCAGCTTGTTAGTTCTTATTTGTACTACCTAGTCACCATCTAGCTGCGCAGCTTGTCTTGATTCCTGGCGGAGAACTCAGCTTCTTCTTGTAGGAAATTAACAATTTGCTGATCATTCTCGAAGACTTGCCAACTTGTATTGTTATCCGGAACAGCTGGTCTCACAACCAATTTGATATGAGGCTGAGATTTCTCACTTTTGATACTTTCTACAACATCAAACGCAGCCCCAATTGCTGCTAGCCTGTCAGCGGCTTCATTCTTTTTTCTTGGGATGGAATTGATGCTAAAAGCTTCAAAATCTTCAATAAGATCCCATACCCGATTCTTGTAGCATCTGAGTAGATCATTCTTGGCAGCATTTTTTCTTTGACTTGGTTTACGATCAGCTCACTATCACCAAATACTTGTAAATTCCTGATGCCTTTCTTCTTTGCCCAGTGCAGTCCATGAATTAAGGCTTCATACTCAGCTATATTGTTGGAGCATGCAAGAACTGAAATCTAAAAGCTGAATAGTACCTTATTCCTTGAGGTGAAATGAGCATAGCCCCACCTCTGCGCCTTTGTCTACTCCTTGACCCATCAAAGAACAATTGCCATACTTCATTCTTGTCCTTATGATACGGCTTGGTGATCTTTGGGAGAGGCTGATTTTCTTTGTGTATACAATAGACTCCCATTTCAGATTCTTCCACTTCTTGATAAGGATCAAAAGCATGCACCTTGCTTGTCCATTCATCAAGAGTTAGATCCAGGATGCTTCCAACCTTGGTGTCGGCCTCATCGGTTCTTGGGTGATCTTCTTGAGCAAATCTTTGACAATTGGCATTAATTTGACTTAGAGTGTAAGGCTCAATGTGGAAGTTTGCAATAGGTTCGACACTGATTGTAGCCTTAGTTCCATACCTTGTTACAACAACATGTGAGACCAATCAGTGAGACAAATATCCCCAATCTTGGCTGGTGGAAATCCCTTGACAAGCAAAGGGAAAAGAGTGGTGGAAGGTCTATAGTCGATACATCTTGTAAAACAACAACATTTAGACATGCATGCAAGGTAAGACTCAAGTTTCTAATAACTCCAACTATTATCTTAATGCTATCCCATCTAGTTTGCACTACCCCTTTGGATGTTGTTTCATCTTTGGAGCCCTAGTGATCAGCTATCTGTTTAGGAATACGAACTACTTTCCACTGGAGTTTATCATGCAATTGTGCACTAGCGATTTCCAATGATTAATGAAACATAGAAAGGAGGGGGCTTCAACATCTTACCTTGCTTGTCCTCCATGATTTCCCTCGGAGCTTAGCAGCATTTGTAAGCACTTTGTCTTGCATTTGAACTTGTTGATTGAAGTTGGCCAGTTCTTTATGGTAGCTTGTAGCAAATCTCTTTGGCACAGGATAGATAGGATTCCCACATTGATATATTGACGTTTGTCTTCTTCATCTAATCAATGATACTTGAATGGTGATGAAGGATCTCTTTGTTGTCCCTTGGTTTACACATTCACTCCTTGCATGTGGGGCAAGAAACTGGTATTTGAGTTGGTCTAGAGGGCTGTCCTTGGCTGCCCTTGTGCATTTGAAACCGGACTTTGCTTGCCAACCATTTGTGGAGACGTGGAAGGTTGTGGATTGGTTGGGGCTAATGGCTATTCTTCACCCAAATTCCTCCTTTTGACCTTGTGTTGGCTGCAACACCTTGAGAAACTACTTGGTTCATGCCACAAAAATCCTCTTGCGGTTCACCAATGTGGTGTCATTTGGGGCTGATTCTTTGTTGGAATGTTTCCTGTTGTTGGTTGTTTCCTTGATTTGCTCTCACCCTCCACACCAGTAGTTGTCACCATTAGTGCTTGATTCAAAGCACCATTGAAGCACATGGATTGGTTATGAGGCTCATTACATGGAAAACACCAATCATACTCCTGGGCAATGTTGTTTTGTGTTGGCACCAATGCCTTAGAGGCAGATATGGCATTTGGATTATAGGGCTGAAATGGTCTATTGGTAGGGGGCTTGTTTGATTCATATTTGCAGAATTTGGATTAGGGGTCTTTGTGGTTGGTAAGGTATCTATTAGGCTAAGCTTGGGGTTGATAAGAAGGTCTCGAAAATTTGGGCTTGTTGCCTCTTGAGAGTAACCAGCTCATTGCCTAGGTTTTGCAATTGCTTCATGACTTCTTGAAGCTCATTTGGGGCACTTAGAGATAAAGTGGAAGCTTCATTTGAACTCTAATTTCTAGGAGTGGGAGAAGGAGCCAAACTAGGTGCTTGATTAGTGTTTGGGCTCTCAAAACTTGGAAACAAGATGGCATGGGAGGTCTAGGTGCAAGTTTTCCACTTGGATCAAACAATTCTCAGCCCTAATGGCAATGCTATAAGCCATAGGGATATTTATGCCTCCATGGACTGAATTAACATAGAAATATTAGAATTTAAAGCTTTGAGATAGTAAAGAAAAGCACCTTCCTTCATTGCTGTTGATTCGCCACCTGGAATCCTCTCCCAAGTCTTTTGAAATCGAAGTTGAAATCGATTAAAACCGCGGATTGGGAGCTCTCTTGATGGTTGTCGGCAGGCTCCAAAAAGAGACAAATTGTCTCCATTCTCTCCAAATTACTCATGAAGTGCAATACACACTGATTCCAATTTTTTATAGACCCGGCTCCAAGGCTTCTAAACCATTGTAATGCTTTACCCTTGAATGAAGATGCCGGTAACTTGACAACCACTTGCATCTCATTGATTTCATGGATTACACAAAGGTTAGCAATATCTTTAACATGATCACAGGTAGTCGATTTTCTCCGGTGAAGTAGGGAATTTTCTTCAAGGCTACAATAGGAACCGGATGTTGTCCATTGAGGGCAAGTGGGAACATTGCTGTGAAGTTGACGTAGGGATTTTTTGAGCCATTCTGATTGATCTTAAAACCCTTGTTGACTAAATGAAAGGCCTACCGGTGGAGGAGTTGAGAGAGTTACTGTTTTGGTGGAGATGGAGACCTTTGAATCCTTCTTCCTCTTTGCCTTCTTCTTAGAGATAGCTGTAGGTATTCAAACTTGACACTTCTTCTTCTCCAACTCTTGACCTTGTGGTGATTCTTCTCATGAGTTTTCAGGCCTACACTACTGAAACCAGTTGATTCTTCCCCTTGGAGTCGCCAGATATGCAAATAATAGCTCTTTTAAGAAAGAAAATTGCAGCAGATGCACATCAACTTTGCTGCAATAAAAATGAGACCTCTAGTGTCCCACCGGGCGTGCCAAAACTATTGTTGCAGACTCACAGCACCCCTGGATGTAGATCAGGCTTCTAGGTTGATCACTCTAGCATCCAGTGTGATTGCACAACATGGAAACCTCTCTCCAAGTGTGGGGACTTGTGGCGAGAGAGGAATCTCCGATTAGATGCTAGTTCCTCAAACTCCTCTGCGATTTAGATCTATATTTTGCAAAACTACAGAGGTTCATATCCTAATCCTACTCTAAACTACAAGGAGACGAGGGGATAGAAATGCGAGAATTGAAACTAATTAAAGATGGTGATGCACAAAAAGGAGTGAGTGAAACAAGTTTTTGTCAAGCAAATGAGACACGAGACCAAAGATTGCAACATAAAACATACACAAAGCTAATAAGATATAATGTAGGATGCGAAATGAAGCAAATAACACAAACAAAGGACTAAAACCATTCATAAAGCTTGCATTATCATTTCAAAGTGTTAAAACCATGCATTATAACCTCGGAGAGGTAAAAGCTGTTAAAGTTTTTGAAGAGGTCTCGATTCTTCAAAACAATCACTTGTTGGAGGTGAAAAGAAGAAGTTGCTTATGCCCAAAAAATGTTCCACCCTTCCTAAGAAATGAGCCAAATCTAGCTTTTACATTGCATGGGTCGAACCGAGGAGACGAAACATACAAAAACGTGGAAGCCCATTCCTCCTTGACTACGAGATGCATTAAAACGGCATGGGAGACCTTAAAAACCCATACCTGTCATGTTTGACCGAATTACAGGAGAATGCGACCCGTGCGTTAAATTTGGTCTCTCGAAATGTCACTTCGGCCATGAACGCGTGTCGAGCCATTTCTAAATTTTCTCTCTCCAGACTACACCAAAATTCAAGATTGACCCCAAAATCATGTAGAGAATTTTATAAGCTTTCCAATGATATAAATAACATGCAAATCCAGGAGCTCTGGATCGAAAGATATGGTGATCTAAAGATTTAGGGCACAAAGCATGAGGCAAAAACGGATTTTGAAATCTTTTCCCGCGCTCTGCCACCTGGATGACACGTGTCAAGCACTGATTGGATGCATAATTCTCTCTCCTTCCCTATCCCATGGGTTTTCCTTGAAATTTTTGACTTTTTGTGATTTTGGAACATTTTTCACTTTTCCTCCGTGCCCCCGCCACTTGGGACATGTGGCATGATCTGATTGGAGGACAGGGGCGCGGGGCATCCTTTGCTTTTAGCTTTTTGGCCGAAACTCTTGCTAAATTCTCTAACTCCTCCCTGAGCTCTGCGCTTCCTTGTTCCATTGGACAAGTGTCCTCTTTATTGGCTCGGGTGCCGCCGGCTTTTCGTGTCTTCCACATCCCTCTGTCCCATTGTCCCCAAACTACTGGGAAAAATTCCTCCGATCTGCTCCGAAATGGGCTTCCTTGTCCATTGTCTACGATGACACGTGGCATTATTTGATTGGATTTCAGCTCCTTCTGCTATCCGCGTCCCATGCGTCCCTTTGTCCCAACTATCCCAAAGGCGAAAGTTCTCCTTTTTACCGATCCAGTGATTCGGGTCCTTCACGTCCTCACGGCCTAGAAGTCCCAACTGTGCCACTCAACAGTTAGTCGATTTTCTCACCTTCGGCCAGATCGGCTTTCCGCATCCCCGCGTCCCGATAGTTGGATGTTCCTTTGCTCTCTCGCTTTGCACTGGGAGGCTTTTCGGCCGGTTCGTGCCCTGTCGTCCCAAATGTCCCGGTATTTGAGGACTAGGACTTAGCCAATTTTCCCTGATTTTTCTGGCGAAGCTTGTTTTTTCCAACTTTTTCACCTTTTCTCATAACTTGCTCTCTTCAACTTGGACAGGGGAGTTAGAAAAAATCTGAGGGGACCCTAGAAACATGATTTTTTGCCCTGAATCAATCTATTTGCACAGGACTTGAGAATTTGATGCATGTTATCAACATTACTGTCATCACCAATCCGGCACTATGATAATTCTTCAGGGAACTCCTTGTGCTATGATTATTTACTAATGCACACCTTTAGTTTGGTGGATGTAATCTGGAAACAAAACAACAACATAACACAAGAATACCATCGACTTATGATAAGAGAATGATGACAAATCTGAAATATTAAAATAAATTATAATATTAACATGAAACTATTACAATCTCACCCATGAGGTACTTCAAGTTTTATTGACTTCACTTGCCTTTCACCAAGACTATGGGAGAAACTTTACAATTACACCTCTTAATGGCTTCTTCAACACACCTTTAAAGCGATGGCTTCCTTCGCACACTTCCTACAATATTTCTCACTACTTCCTTCTATGCTAAATGAGGGGGTGGCCTCTCTATTTATAGAACTTCCAGGCTTATCCATCTTATCTCTAAGATAGGATAAGAAATCCTCTGACGAATCATATTCCATACCTTAACTCTTATCTCATACATGTAAGCTTATCTTCTAAGATAAGATAAACCTTATCATTTTACATGGGTTCCACATTTTTAGACTTTTTACAAATAATATACACAAAATATTTATGACCTCACTCCTTGTCCTTATTACCAATATAATATTTCTAATTCCTAATCATGTAGACCCTACTTCTCTAATTACCCAAACTTTGACATTTTAACATTACCGGACCACTTACGACAAATATTTACTTTTACAACATTCCTATTGTACTTTATTTGTTACCATACTCCACATTATTGGCGGCACCGTCTTCGACGGTGCCATTATCTCTATCGACGCTACTACAAATTATACTTAACAACATCCTATTCCTAATACATACATTAATGAAATAGAAATTATGGAGGAAAATTTTAGTGTTGACATCTTCCCCTTCCTAGCTTCTACTCCGTCCTCGGAGTAGACTATTCCAGTGCTTGGAAAATCTTTAACTTGTCATGGTTGACCCATTTCGTAATGGGAGTGCCATCTAATTCCTCCAATGTCGGTATGTACCATTTTCATGCAATTTGCTCTTTTGTAGGGCCCTATCCATTTTGGAAGAAATTTTCTCTGTCTTCTTTTTTTTGTATCTGGAATCATATACTAGAACCAAGTCATTCACATGAAATGGAGACCACCGGATCTTTTGATCTAAGTATTCCTTACGCTTCATTTTCTTCTTATGGCTTGTATCCTTTGCTATTTCTCTCATTTCCTCCAAAGAAATGAAGATCTACCAACCTTTCTTTTTTTGAATCACTTTCATCCATCCTTTCATTTTCATAAATCTCACAAAGTGGGAATATCAAACTCAATAGGAAGAAGCTGGATCAATGCCATAGGCCAACCGACATGGGGAGTATCCTGTTGCTGACTTTGATATTGCCCTATATGCCCACAATGCCGCATGAATCCTTTTATCTCATTTATGTACTGCAAGGCTACATATTTTACTAGAATTTGACACAACACAAAATTTGTTCGTTCCACCTGTCCATTTGTGCTTGGCTTGTATGTTGTTGCCTTCCTGTGCTTAATAGAAAACTTATTGACTAGGGCTTCTACCACCTCATTAATGAAGTGGCTTCCTTGATTTATTACAATTTCTAATGGGCAACCAAATCTGGTGACAATGCGTTCATACATGAACCTTGCCACTTCATCCATGGAAGTTGTTTTCAATGGCCTAGCTTCAACCCACTTGGTTAAATAATCTGTGGCAACTACAATATACTTATTTTGGTGTGATGTAGTTGGAAGTGGACCTACAATGTCTATTCCCCACTTTTCAAAGGGACCAAGGGGAAGAATAGGACATAATGGAGCTGATGAAGTCTTATGGTTACCATGTGTTTGACAAATATCACATGTCTTACAATAATTATAACAATCTTTAAAAAGAGTGGGCCAGTGATAACCTGCATCCAAGATCCTTCTTGCTGTAAGTTGTCCAGAGAAGTGCCCTCCACATGTACCATTGTGGAATTCTTCTAGCAGTTTCTTCCCTTGATCACGTCCAACTGCCCTCTTATCTGTCCATCGTGTCCTATTTGAAATAATACTCCATGCACGAGAATAGAATATGGACGAGTCGGCTTGAGTAATCTTTCGCTTAGTCTTTGCATTGGCACCATCAGGAAACTTGAATTCATTCAGATAATTCCAAATATCTATGTATTCACTAGGAATTGTGTCAAGGGATAACAATGCTGCATCGGGGAAATCATCATCATCACAAGATGATCCTAAACCATCATAGGCTCGAGAGAGTGCATCGCATTGACATGATTCTTTCTGGCCTATCTCTAATGTCAAATTCAAATTCTTGTAGCAAAATTATCCATCTTGCTATCCTCCCTGATGGGTTAGGCTTATTTACAATATATTTTAGAGCCTGATGATCTGTTACAACTAGAAATTTTTACCCTAGCAAGTAATTTCTAAACTTCTTTATAGCAAAAATGATAGCCAGAGCCTCTTTTTAGTTAAAGATAATTTACCTCAGCACTGCTCATTTGTCTACTCCCAAAGTAAATTGGATGTTCATTCCCATTTTCATCCTTTTGGCTCAAATTACTTCCTAGTGCTACATCTAAGGCATCAGTGTACACAATGAATGGCTTTCTCCAATCTGGATTCTTCAAGCAGGTGAAGACACCAGGGCTTCCTTGATTGTCAAAAGCTTCATGTGCCTTATTTCCTGGTTCATAAGTAACATCCTTCTTCAAGAACTGGGTTAGTGGCTGTGCAATCTTTGAGAAATTCTTGATGAACCTTCTAAGTAACCCACATGGCCTAAAAATGATCTCAACTTACTTCTATTCATAGGAAATGGTAAATCTTTGATTTTTGAAACTTTATCGTGATCAGCACTAATACCATCTTCTGGATACAACATGCCCTAACAAAACGCCTTTAGAACATCCAAAGACACACTTTATAGGGTTTAGTGAGGCTTGTGCTTCATCTAACCTTTGAAATGCTGTCTCCATCTGGTGTAGGTGGTCCAACTTGCTCCCATAGATGCAAAAATCATCCAGAAATACTCTGATGAAGGTCCCAATGTAGGGTTCGAACACCCTATTCATCAAATTTGGAATGTTCGAGCATTACACAACCCAAAAGGCATAACTCTATAAGCAAACGTTCCCCAAGGAGTGGTGAACGTGGTCTTCAGCTGATCTTTCTCTGCTATACGAACTTAGTTGTAGCCGCTATATCCATCAACAAAACTATAGCACTCCTGGCCAGCTACTTCGTCCAAGATCTGATCTGAAAATGGAAGAGGGTAATGATCCTTCTTTGTTGCCTTATTGAGCTTCCAGTAATGAACACAAATGTGTAGCTTCCCATTTTTTTTATTGAGATCACAATGGGAGAAACCCATTTTCAATTCTCCAAAGCAAATATGAATCCTGCATCAAGCAACTTATCTATTTCTTCTTTTAAAATCTTGGAAAAATTAGGATTCATTCTATATGGCATTTGCTTTATGGGCTTAGCACCATCTACCAGCTCAATACAATGTTCTACCCAACTTACTTGACGGAGTTCCTTGTAATCAAAAGTGAATAGGTGTATGTACCTTTGAAAGAGCTGGAGGTAGGATTCCTTCTCACTCTCCATCACAGCATCACCAATCTTTATTTTTGGAGACGATCATCAACTTCTTCTTCAGATAATTTTATGGGGTCATGAGTTGGTGTGACTGGAAGGATATCCATGACTGAAACATCCACCTCGCTTTCTTCATCTTCAGTGTCCACTTCACTGGTACTAGAGTAATCAGATGATGTCCAATCATCAGTTTCATCACTTGAATCCACAGTTTCTCGTTTTTATGATGTCGAGGATCACGTTTATCTTCACCCTCTCTCTACCACGTCCAAGTGTCATGAAACCTTCATTCCAATAGTTTCTTGCATGAACTCTCCTTAGCCATGGTCTTCCCAAGCATTGGGTACGCAACAGTACCATTTTTCATCACCTAAAAGTATACCACACATACCACACCCATAACATATATTGCCACATTTGAAACTACACCTTTAGTTTAGTTTTTCCTTTATTTAATGACCTTAACATAAGTGTTCAAGGGCGATCAATTTTTAAACCCAATATATTCATTACGAGACTTGGTCATTACATTAATCGCAGCACACCTCCATCAACTAAGACATCATGAATTGAAATACCATTACATAATACCTCGGCTTGTGGAGCATAGGATCCGCCTCTCGCCTCCAAAACAGGACCTCAACCTCCTTCCTTCTTTGAGCATTGAGTCCACTCATGCAACTCCCGCCTCTTCTCGAAGACATAGCCAAGAGTTGACCATATGTAATATTTGTAGGCCTTTTGGACAGATCTTCCAAGATGGAGTATGGTCCTTGCCCCGTGAAATCGAAAATCCCGCACACCCAACTTTCTTCTCCTATTTTCTTACTAGTTTCTTCTTTCATCTTCTTAGGATCATTTCCATCTTGATTATCTTTTCTTTCTTTCTTTTTGTTACAAACACATCTACTTCATTATTTCTGCTCTTATCTACTACATCAAAAGAATTCATGTGTACTTTTCCTTTATCATTATCTCCTTTACGGAGATGTAGAAGCTCTATCTAGACAATTATACTTATAATGACCCTTTTATAACAACCATAACAAACAACTTCAGAAATATTTCTTTTGGACCTCTATCTCCTCCCGAGAACTAAATTCCTTTCTCAAAAAGATTAATAGTTAATTGACCCATCTTTTGAGCAGATCTTTATACTCATTAGATGTACTAGGAGAAATATTTGTGCTCACCGAGAGTGGTTGTGGATTCTGGACCAAAGGTGCTTTGGTATAGGCTCTACTTTAGCAATAATTTCTTTGGGCTCCTCTTCCATGCTTTCTTTCTTCTTGCCTTCTTGCAATCTCCTTTGCTTGTTCAATGGTAGTCGGGCGGTCATACTTCACTCGTTGTCGATCTTCCGATTCATCCCAAGAATGAAGTGCTTACAGAGGAGATTATCCATGCCATTCATCAACCCATCCGCTAGTCCTTCCTTCCGGATCTCGAGCATCGAGCTTCCTCCTTAGCTCTAGAACACGAGCATGATAATCCCTTATCTTCTCCTTCTCTCTCCTTGGGATAGCTTTGTGATCTCAATCATGAGATCTAAATATTTTTGTTGTTCACCAAATTCTTCAAGAAAACTTTCACTTAATAAATCCCATGAATTTTTCACATTATCACCTAGTGTTTCAAACCACCTAAGTCTTTGAACCATCCAAAAAGGTAGGAAAAATTCAGTCCATTGTTCCTCTTATAAGGCCATTACAAATACAAGATCGCTTAAACTCTTGAATGAAAGAAGAAGCATCTTCATTAGATTGAGCTGAAAAAATAGGAATCTTTCCCATTTTCAAAAGTAACCACCGTGAAATACCAACTCACAAGTACAATCAACAAGACTTATGTGTACAAATAATTGGAATCACTATACTAGAAAGTGACTTTACACCTTTCTACAGTAAAATAGAAATGACCACGGTAAACTATGGTAAAACTTGACTTATCATGTAAAAACTGACTTTACTGTGGTAAACACTATTCACGGTAAAAAGTGAAGTTACTGCGGTAAATACTATTCATGGTAAAAAGTGAAGTTACTGCGGTAAATACTATTCCAGCAAAAATGACTTTACCATGGTAACTACTATTCATGGCAAAAATGACTTTACCATGGTAACTACTATGCATAGTAAAAACAAGGTTACCCTCTAATTGATTTTTGACTAAGTGGGAATATCTCTCCAGAAAATCCACCAACGAGGAATGGTCCTCGGCAATGGAACCAAAATGTCATCACCAATCTAGCACTATGATAATTCTTCACCGAAACTCCTCGCTATGATTATTTACTAATGCACAGCCTTTAGTTTGGTGGATGTAATCTGGAAACAAAACAACAACATAACACAAGAATACCATCGACTATGATAAGACAGAATGATGACAAATCTGAAATATCAAAATAAATTATAATATTAACATGAAACTGTTACAATCTCACCCATGAGGTACTTCAAGTGTTATTGACTTCACTTTCCTTTCACCAAGACTATGGGAGAAACTTTACAATTACACCTCTTAATGGCTTCTTCAACACACCTTTAAACTGATGGCTTCCTTCGCACACTTCCTACAATATTTCTCACTACTTCCTTCTATGCTAAATGAGGGGGGTGGCCTCTCTATTTATAGAACTTCCAAGCTTATCCATCTTATCTCTAAGATAGGATAAGAAATCCACTCGACGAATCATATTCCATACCTTAACTCTTATCTGTACATGTAAGCTTATCTTCTAAGATAAGATAAAACTTATCATTTTACATGGGTTCCCCATTTTTAGAATTTTTACAAATAATATACAAAAATATTTATGACCTCACTCCTTGTCCTTATTACCAATATAATATTTCTAATTCCTAATCATGTAGACCCTACTTCTCTAATTACCCAAACTTTGACATTTTAACATTACCGGACCACTTACGACAAATATTTACTTTTTACAACATTCCTATTGTACTTTGACTATTATTGTATTCTACATTATTGGGCACCGATCGACGGCGCTGCTAGTTATCTTCTATCGACGCTACTACAAATTATACTTAACAACATCCTATTCCTAATACATACATTAATGAAATAAAAATTATGGAGGAAAATTTTAGTGTCGACATACCACGGGGTGAATTTTGGATAACAGAACCCATCATTGTTGTTAGGTGAATTTAATGCTCTTTTTAGGTGGTACGGGTAGGTCTCGATTTCTTCTCTCCTTTCTCCCTCATGTTCTTCATATATATTTTAAGGAGGGGAATTTTTTCAAGGAGTTGGTGATTTCTTCTCTCCTTCCCCTCTCTCTTTCTTCCCTAGGGTTGAATGTGGAACTTAAGCCTCCTTTTATTGCTTTATAATGGCATTTTCTTGCCTCTTCCCCATCGATGATCTACTATGTGAATTCATGGAGCAATAAATTTTGTTTCGTGATGTATTTTTTTCATTCTTTTTTATTTTATTGTCCCTTCTTATCTCTCATCATTTGAGTATATTGTGCATATCTTTGATGCCTATTGCAGGTTTTGGGAGGTGTTTTTAATGGGTTTGAAGCAAATATTGTTCTGTGTGAAATTTATATTTTGAATGTGATGCATCTTTTCCATCCTCTCCATTTCTCAACTCTCTCCATTTTAGGAAGTTGGATTTTTTATTAGCAACCTCCTTTTCTCGGTGTATTGCCACTTTAGTGTAAACTTTGTTTTCATGCACTTTCTCTCCCTAGTCCTTGGAAGGTTAGATTAGGATTAGATAGTTTTCCTTCATTAGAGTAGATTGTGGCAAGTAGTTTAGAGCAAGAACCAACTTTCTCACGGAGGGTCATCTCAAGCCCACAAGTCCCAATCTTGAGAGATGATCCAATCTCATGCAGATTACACCAAATGCCCCACTAACATCTAAGGCCATTTGGGGGTGCCTTTTTGTAATTTTGCATTAACAATATCTTGGTCTTGGTGTTTTTGACTTGAGTGTGGGGATGGGAGATGATGAATTGGCATCCTACATAGAGCCACATAATTATCATCACTTCCCATTTCTATTTAATTGATATTTTTGGTTAGAATGGGGGTTACTTGCTCTTTTGCTTCTCGTGGACTTTTGGATTTTGGAGCTTTTGGATTTGTGGAGCTTTTGGAGTGCTTGGAAATTACTTGGCTTGGATTTGAAGAGGCTTGTGAAGGTTTTCTTGGATCTTGATGGAGTGGTAGGCTCTCCACCCTTTTATTATTATGCTATTGTGTTTGTTGTAAGAAATGTTGTGCTTGTTAAAAGTATTTTGTCTTATGATGGTGTTTTGTGTGGGTTGGTTGTGTAGTTGGCCTTAGTTGGTGTGTGAGGAGGGATTATGGGACCATTAGGGAGGGAAAAGGGATTTTATATGAGGCATAAAAATTAGTGGGAGTGTGAATGGGAGTCTTTCTTATTGGGAGAGAAAAGGGATTCATGGATTTTTTTGTTTGTCAGTAAGGGAGAGAGAAGGAATTGTGTGATTATTTTTGTGCTCTTAAAGACTTAGGGTAAGACTCCCGATTCACTTGAGATGCATAAGGAGGTGGTCTCCCATAACCCTTGCTCTACTTGGCTTGATTCTAAAACCTTTGTTTTGATGTGTATGTGTAAACTTGATGGTTATATGATCTTGGTGGAGTTACTTGTATTGCATGTGTGTGTTGTTGAGACTTTGTTTGTGATAGATGTCATTGTTCCTCAATGCCCCTCATGGTTCCTTGGTTAGCTCGGTGGCCATTAACGGAATGGCTTCATCCCTTAATGGATTTAAGGTTGGGAGGATATAGTTGCCTACTAGTAATCTCCCTACCTTGTTTCAGGTTACTTTGTGATGTTGAAGAAATCGAGGTTGTAGCTTCCTTTGTGGAGAGGACATACATTTTGAAGACTTGAAAGTTGGTTGTGGATAGCCTTGTTGTAATTTATTTTCAAATTCATACTTCCCACTTTGAGTGGATGCATTGTAAAATTGTAAATTTGTGAGAAAGTTGTTGTATTCTTTGGAAATCTTTCTATCTTGTAAACTCCTTTAAGAGTGTGTGGATTTAGAAAATTAAAATCTCATATGTGTAGTGTTGTGGAAGAAAATTATCAAGATTGTATTATTTTGAAAAAAGAAGATTTGAATGAGGATGGAATGGATATACCTTTATTAATTTCAATATATTTTTATTTCCAAAATGTTGTAATGTGGTAGGTTCATATACTCTCATTTCCAAAGTAGTTGATATAATTTTATTTCCAAAATATTGTAATGTGTTAACTCTATTTGAAATAAACAAGTATGTTTTTAGTTGAAATTGCTTGTGAAATGAAAATGGTTATTATTTTTCTCTTTGAAAGGATGTTAGTTGAAGTTCTTTTTTTAAATTTATGAGTGTATTTCTAAACTAGTGAAGGAATTGTTAGTTAAGACTATAAGATTGGATGAAAGCCCTTTCCTTTATTATCATTTTGTGTCACAAGTTGTGTAAGAAGACTTACGTTTAGCCTAACTTAACTTTATATGAAATTTTCAACATAAAAGTATAAATGTTTATATACCCTTATTATATTAAATGTAACCTTGGCTAGTTTAGCTTTACAAGTATATCTTACAAACCTTTCCTATATAGATGTTAGGCTAATATTGATGTTCTATTAAACAAAAAGAAGAAGGGATTTAAAATAAATTATGACTATTCCCCTCCCTCTGGATTAATATATTAATAATATTAACATGTTCGCATATCAACATCTTTCTATTAAATTTAGCAATAGTAAAATAAAAACACACATGAATATACATATATATTAATATATCTATATGTATATTAATATATTATCTATTAATATATATATTTACTATTTTATTAATATCAATAATAAAAGATAATTATTAATATTAATAATAAATGTATTATTGTTATTGATAATAAAATATTACTACTATTAATAATAAATATTATTATTATTAATAGTTAACATATTTAAAGTTTTTTTCACCATAGTTATAAAAGAAAAATAAATAAAAATTTAGCCTTGGAATGGGTGTGTGAAATGGAAAGGAAATGGGGTGGGGAGGGGTCGACGACTCCACCCCCCCCCTAATAATTATATGGAGTTGGGGGGGGTCGCCGGACCCCTTCCCACTCCCATTACAAACAAACTAAATACGGTGCGGGATAGTCCCCAACCAAACTCTATGAAAAAAAAATAATTACAGTGGGGGGCTAATCCCCCACCAAATCCTAGTAAAAGTACTTCTTTGTTGTGCACGGAATTTACTATTCTTTGGGATTTAAAGTGTATTTCGTGGTCATGTATTTTTAATATATATATATATATATATATATATATATATATATATATATATATATATATATATATATATTTGTGTGTGTGTATTTAAAATGAGAGAAATCACAATAGAAAAGAAATGTAACACTTCAAAAATATAGATTTAATGGGTAAATGGAAAATACCCAAATGGGTATTCTATTTAACTATGCTTATAACAAAATGGAAAATTTGCAATCCCTGGATAGGAAGAATGGAAAATAGTAACTTTTAGAACAAATAATACTTGGGGGATGTGAATATCCATCCCCAAGCTTGCAACCTTCTCATCCATGGCTTCCTCCTCTCTCTTTCCCTTAACCTACAAAACCAAAATGAGAGAAATGACCAAAAAAAAGAATAAAAGTCACTCTTAAAGATTTTAGGGTTGTTTTGAAATCCTCTCATCCAATTGTGGATATTGGTTTCATCCAAGTGTCAAGATTGTCCCCTACAATAGTTGTGTGGGGTAGGTGATGTGATTATTTGATCACATGGGTCTCCTTTTTGAATGGGGCCATTAGTGTGTTTTGAAAGAAATTTAGTTATTACCTTTTTATCCTTGAATTAAATTAAATAATTTTTCTCCTTATTAGTTTAGTTTACATTTTTACAATGGAGAATTAAATAATTAGCTTGTTGTAAATGAAATGGTCATTTTTTACTTGGACTTTAATTATTTAAATTTTCATTACCTTAGGAACCTAGGTATTAAATTTATTTAGGATTCATGGAATGAAATATTTTAAACTCAAATATAGATTTAATCAATTCTCTTATTTAATATTATTATTTATTTAATTTTTGCTACGAGTTGGTTTTCAACCCTACGTTTTAGATAAGCATTGCTTTTGTCCTTTAACACAAAAAAATATTCCATAATTTTCAAGTATAATCTATGTTTCGAGTCTCTGGTTTTGTGTGCAAAAATTTATGG